>JASKGM010006906.1:6608-42350 GCA_034509205.1 Ceratonia siliqua
TTAATGAAAATTTTTAGACAAAAATATCCTTTTATTTTTATACTTTAAAAATACTTATTAATTATTAGATCTAAATATAAAATAACTTTTACTTCTAATAAAAATCCTTCTAATTGAAGTACCTTCATAAAAATATTTTTTAAGTTAATCCAAACGGAACCTTAGTAGTTCCCATTTCTATATATTTTTTGTTGACCTTTACACATTATCAGTTGCGGATCTTGAACAAATATTTTGGAAGGTAAATTTTTTTTTTAAAATTATTTACATAAAAAAAAATTTTTAGACGGACAAAACATTAAAAAAAATTTTAAAGCAAATTTATATAAACAAAAAAAATTAAGGGTCTGGCACCTTGATTCTATTATATAAGGAAGCTATGTCTATTTATCTCTTAACATAACATGAATGTCATATACACGAGATGGTCAAAATACCTTAAATCTCTCTACATCGAAGATTAATATTCATGTATAAGAAAATTTAAGAAATAAAATTGTCTCTTTATGTAGCATGTTAATTTTCTTTGAGTAGGTTTGCATGAATCTGCATTATTCAACCCTAGTTAGCCTAATGGATGGCATGTGGCACATTCTGAATTCAGGTGCATTAACATGAAGCAATATCGTATTAATTGCATCTGAGAATATAGAGCAGAAGCAGTAACATGCAGTTGCGTGTATAACTGAGATAACATTAAAAAATAGTAGGAAACAACCAAGCTCAATCGGAAACCACAATAACAAAGTCTATTTTCCTACGTAATGAATCAAACCACCTTAAAACTACAAAGTCCATGCCACTTTCGGTTAAAAAAGCAAAACATTTTCTTGAACTTTTTTTTAATTCTTCTTACTTTTCCCAAGTTTTAAGCTTTTCAATTTATTTTTAAATAGTAAGTACCATTACATTAAAAAAAAAAAAAAAAACCAAACATTTTTATAGTTTGTCTCACATAAAAGAAATCACTTTTAAGTTTATCTTTCTGCTATAAGAAAAAAGCAAAATTTAATATTTTTATACAAAAATATTTTCAAATAAATAATTATAGACATTATCCCAAATATGAATGATATTGTTAAAAGAACTTATTAGAAGTTTTACCAAATGGTTAAACCCTAAATCACTTGCGGATAAAAAAGCATGAATTTTTAGCTTATGCCTTTGTGATTTAAAAAAAATGAAGAGGAAGAAGCAAAAACCCATTGATTTGATCTGGTTCTATTTCTCTTATTATTCATTTTAATATTTTTTTTGAGATATATAAACAAAAGAAAAAAGTTTCATTCTGTGAACATATAACTCACATGTGCTTGAAAGTTCAAAGTCAAGAAGCCATATACACAAGTCATAATCTGTAGGATATCCAACTGCTATAATATGACATGTGATCAAAATGAAACAGATGGAAATTGCCATAAAATCTGAAATGTTCTCTAAATTAAAGTTTGAAAGTCAAGAAAACAAACATCATATTCTATCTGTTATTAATTCAACCGTTAAAGTTGTCGATGACCATGTTCTCTAGAATTCATCTCCCCCAACCCCAAAACCCAGTTATTTGGATAAGATAATGATTAGGTAGCTATCAATATATCATGGTTTTTTCTTATGCTCATAGTTCAAAATGAGCGGTTTGGTCTTCACTTACCTCAACAGTGCAACGGGACTTTTGCTCTTCAACCAGCTGATGCAGTAACAGTTCTTCTGGTTCCCTTCGTATGGAATCCCATTTTCATGTGCATAGAATCCGTTCCCCTTCTTTAATTTGCATGGTTTTTACTGTTGCGATATACAGATACAGGAATCTAAGCCATTACTTGAGGACCAGGTAGCCAAATTGTCTTAGTATTATGAGGTGGAGATCGAGGGAGCTGTAGCTAGCTAGCTAGATGCCCTAGTTAGCAGTGTATTGAATTCTGAAGAAACTGCATGGGCCCTGTGGAGCTTTCTGTTGGCTAATCCAGGTAGGGCACGTTACCGGAAAACATGATATCGTATACCATTAAACCAAAATCTATACCTATTAATCTCATCACAACCATTTCTTAACCATCATAAAGCAAACATCAAGGGTCAAAGTTCAAACACAAAAAGAGTTGATAAATGTAAAATCATGATTCTCTCATGTTAAGATGAATATAACATTTCAATCTCATGTTATGAGAGATAGACGTAATATATATAAGATAAATAAAAGGTTGTCTATGTCCATAAGCTCGTCTTCTATTTAAATTCAAACAATAACACTTTGTGTTTGTTTTATTATAAGTTAGAGAAATAAAATTGTACTATAATTAATAATTATAACTTTTGAAAATAAATTTGTGAATTTTCATTTATGACTACCTTACAACCTGGTGAGAGGGACATGAGAATATGTGTAACTATAAGATTTGTGTGCTTACGTTGAAAATTGAAACGTGGCGATGGATGGTGATAGCACAATATTGTCTAACAAGTCTTCCCTCATATGCTGGCATTTCACATTTTCTAGGGAAGAAGAGTTCATAGCTTTTGAGGATATCTATTTAGAACCTACATTTTTGAATGGCCACTTGAATGGACCTTAATGTGTGAAAGTTATTTATCTTGGAGCCTATATCCCTTCATCAATATATAAAAAAAGAAAAGAGTAAATTAATGTTTTAATCTTTTAAAAATATAATTTTTTTAATTTAGTCTCTCAAATTCATTATTTTTAATTTAATCTTTCAAAAATCAATTTTGTTCCAATTTAGTTTTTCAATTAATATAAAACCGTTAGATAACAATTAATTAGACTAATGGATGGACTAAATTAGAGTAAGATTAAGTTTTAAGGACCAAATTAAAAAAATGTTATATTTGAAAGACTAAATCATTAATTTAATATAATAGTAATATTATGTTAACTTATTAAAAAAACTTCTTTTTCTAATGTGATGTGTCCACAATATGAATTGATATTGAACCCTTCTTAGAGTATTAAGAGTAAAAGTGACAAATTATTTGCTATATGAAGATATATGAGCTTTCACTCAAGTAATTGGTGTGAATATGAAGAGAAAAAAAATGATAAAGGTTTCCAAAATAAAATTAAAAATATTCTTATAACTAGAATTCTATTAGACATAATCATCAATTAAATTAAAATTTTATTTTACAAAAAAATTTCTCAAACTTTAAATTCGAGCCCTTCAAAAATTAATAAAAGGGTTAACCAGATAAAATAAACTTAACATTATTATTATGAATATGATGAGTGTATGTCTCATTAATTTATCCGTTATAAGCTTAATCATTTAAGAATAAAAAATTATTTGACAACATATTTTAATTAAAAGTTTTTCAATTAATTAATCACTTCCCAAAATATTAATTAATATTATTTAAAGCTGATATTAATTAGAAGCAAATAAGAATTCCAAGCAAATATCTATGTTAACAGTTTAATCTTCTATATATGTTTTACATTTTTATAAAATGAGATATTTGTAATTTTATATTAAATTAATTAGAAGAATAGATATATATATATATATATATATAGCAAGTTAACTTAATGAATAAATAAGAATTAAGGCATACTTGTTGATGGAAAAGGGAGAGAATGGCACATAGGATGCCAAGTATAGTATTTAGGAAAGAATAGGAGTAAAGTGAAAAATGCTAGCACGTAAGAGACAGGAATATTCTTTTAGCAACCACCATCCTCAACTACTAGCCTATGTGACCTTCTATTGACAATGACTTAAGCCTAAGATATCCTACTGCCAATTGCCTAATATAATAATAGTACAATGGTAGGCCCAGCTCTTTGTTTTTGTTTTGAGGAAAACAACAACCCTAAGTCCCTAAGCTCATGGAAAGCATAAAAAAAAGAAGCTAAATTATACTGGACTAATTTATTTTTTTATATTAAAAAAAATAAAAAGTTATTGGAAGGTATAATTGAAAGTATTATATATTTTTTTGACATCAAAATTTCTATTTAGTGCCAAAACATGAATTTGGGTGTCAAGAGGCACTGTTTAACAGTAAAATATTTTTTTTTAAAAAAAAACTCAGCAATTCACTTTTGGAATCTAAAGTTTTGTGTGTGTGTGTAACTTATACACTTTGTTAGTAATTTTATTTAAAAAAAATTAATTTACTTGAAAAATTAATAAAATTTGTAAGAAATTATTAACAATGTGTAAATTGCACAAAATCTATGTTTAAAAGAAAACATGAAATTTATTTAAAAATTACTGACAAAATGTGTAACTTACACAAAAATCTATATTTTCTGAGTCAATTGATAAGTTTTTTTAGCATATGTTGATAAATTATACACGACTTATAATTAACAGAGGTTATATGTAATTTATCCAAAATAATTAATTATATATACAAATTTTATAAATTGTAGTAATTATAATTAAGAAAATTTAAATCAAATTTAGATATAATTACCTTAATTACTCAAACGAAAATGGTCATTCACATGACGTTGAAAAGTCCAAAAGATTGTGACATTATTTGAAAAAAAAAGAATACCTTTTTTCTAATGTTTCCAAACCCATTTGCTATTGTTTTCTTCAAGTTGGAAAAATATACTAGTTTGTAACATGGGTTTGCAGTGAGAATAGTTGGGTGAGGGGATTTTTTAGAGTATTTATCATGGAATTCAACTATCATCTTTTGTCTTTAGGCTTTACTAAGTCTTTCCACACTTTAAGCCTTTAATTTAGTACTTCTTCAACGTAGTCTCTACACTTTGAAAATTTTCTATATTTATGAGTCTGGTGATCAATATATATGTGATTATTTTAATTTGTTTAAATACTTATAAACTTATTTGTAGATATTTACCAAATAATATAAGGATATTAATTTTTTTTCATATATATCTCGTGCTCAATTTTTATAAATTTCTAAATATTTAAGAAGTTAAGATGTTTACCTATGGAAATTATTCACATAAAAGATATTTATTATGCATAGCAGTGAAATTAAGAACCTCAGACCAATTAAGTACTTTCAATTGTGTGTATATTGATTATTATTCATCATTCATCAACTCATCCCTTTCACTAAGGGATCCATTTTTCTTAATATTATTTCTGGGTAATGGAAATTTCCAACTTAGTTTTGAATGAACTAGAAGTAAAGCTGTTTGCTCTTGTGAGGGTATCAAGTTACAAGCTGTAGGAGTTGCAGAGGCAAAGCATTATGAAGGAGAAGAAGAAATGAAGAAAAGAAGTGGTGGAAACACTCTGGAGAGTGTGAGAGGGTCTTAATTTGAGGTCTTTCCCGTGTGGACCTCAACTCCACTTAAGTTCAAAGCTTTAGAAATATAACAAGCTAGAGAGAAGTCGTTCTGCACATTCAAAGTGGGGCCTCTTCGCCAAAGGAGATTGGTGTCAGAATCAAAACACTTCACTTCAAAGTTTTGGTTCGATTCTCGCTGTCTATAATATCATTTGATAGGCGATCTACTAATATTACCGTAAGTCCTCATTATAAATTTTCCCTTGAGCTTGTGGTATGTTTTGACCTTAGAATGGTAGCTCCTCCTCTCCTATATTTTTTGTTTATAAAAATATCTCTTCTTTTATCTTTAACTCCCATAATTCATATATATATATATATAAGATTTTTCAAAATTGTGTATAGTACAGCAATAACTGAAGTGATCACTGTCTCCCATTAGAAGAACACTTCTTTAGGTTCATGACAAATGGAAATAGAAAAGAAGAGAGCAAATGAAACTATATATATTCTTAATTACGTAGGTAATATTTTGTTATTTAAAATGTATAATTAAATATTCTGTTTAATCGTTATTATTATTTTCTTTTACTGTTACTTTGTCAAAATATTTTTAAAATTTTTACTCTTTTGCTTTTGATGACGGATCTGTTGTCTACGATTACTATCGTAATAACTACCATAAAAATATCATCAAGGGAGATATTGAAACATTATATGAATTTGAATAGTTTTATTAATATTATAGAGTTTTCTTAATTATTTAATAAAGGTCATCATGAGAAGTAATTTATTATAATTAACTCAGTTTTTTTTAATAGAAACATCAATCCTTGTTTATTTTGCTTGTATAAAAAAAGTCAACCAAAAGTAATTAGCAAAAGTTAAAGAACACAAGGGTCGTCAAGTCCAGTGAACAACTTATGCTTTACAAAAATCATTTAATAACAATTTTCTTTTGTTTTTTTTCAATACAAAACAATTATATACATTGGAAAAGTTGAGCACCGTCAAACTTAATATGCGACACAAATTTAAAAATTACGTTATATTTAATACAAGTATTTATATGTATGTATTTAATACAAGTATTTAATATTATTATTTTTTAAAATATGAATATAATTAATTGAATACTATAATCTTGAAAAATCCACCATAACTGACCTCTTAATATTATGCCACATGCACTAATTGGACTTTATAATTTTGAGATGATGCCAAATTTCATTAATACTCATAAATTGTTCATACCCAGTTGGAAATTTGGAAACTAGAAAGCTCTATGCCACAAATGTCAAATTATTATGCACAATTCCTAAATAGGATTTTGAAAATAGAAAACTTGACAACATGTGTTACCATACAAAGATGGATATTATAGACAAACCCAACATTAATTTCATCTATCAAATTGATCTAGACAGATACCTATAACACCATTCAATTTCAATCCACAATTAATTAACATAGATTAGCAAGATTAGTGTTAAAGATAATTTTGAAGATTAATTTAATTATGAATAACTAATACACGACGGCAAGGACCAAAGTCCTGATCACTTGATTAAAGAGACTAAGATATTATATCAATAATTATTTGATTCAAAAGATTCAAGAAAATGTTATGACACGAGTAAGCGGTCTAAGCCAGACTATTTAGCATGAACTTACAAATATATATATATATATATATATATATATGTGTGTGTGTGTGTGTGTGGATCAATTTTTTTTTTAAAAAAATCATTTAAAAAAAGCCATTTTATATAAAAAAAGATGAATTTGTTTTGATTTTTTAAAAAAAGAAGTACTCAAAAGAAAAGTTTTGGATGTTTTTTTTAAAAGTCAAAATTTTGACCCTAAAAGAAAATATTTGCGGTAGGGAGAAAGAAAAAGTTTGCAAAAAAACAAGTCACCAAATTACCTTACACTCCTTCACACTCGCGACCCACCTTTGTTTCACTGTCGTCATTCTTGTGCCGTGCCATTGCCATTGCCATTGCCGTCTTGGTCGCCGTTTCATCAATTGTCTTGACTTATCTGTCAGAGGATCTTAAGCTAGCTGCCTTGAATTAGAGACTTTTGAAGCTTCTTGATGTATTATTATTTTTTAATTTACCTTTTTTTATTTTCATATATTAATTATAATAACAAGTCAATTATTTTTTAAAATAAATATACATATATAATTATAAATAAATATTTATTTACCACTATAAATAAATATCAAAATAAATAATAATAAAATTAACAATGTAAATGATACAATATTACAAGTAAATAAGTTACCAATAAAAGATTAAATTTATAAATTTGAAATCAAATTTGGATTGTTTTAATATTTTATCATAAATTTGTTAATATTTATTTAAAAATAAATTAACCTAAAAATACAATTAGTTATTGCTTATATTCAGAACTTGATTATTTTTAACTAAAAACTTAAATTTTCATATAATTTTAATTTTAAATTTCATAATAATAATTAACTAAAAATCTTATTTTCAAAAATTTTGAATTTAATTTTAATAAAAAAGTATAATTTTTAAAATTCATATTAAAAGTGCTTTTTTATCCAAAAATTATATAAAAAAATTATTCTGCATATCTTTCTCAATAATTTTCTTAATCAAAAGTGTTATGCTTCTCAATTAGTGTATGCAAACAAAAAATTACTTTTCTTTCTAATAAAAGGCCTTCTACTTTGAAGTACTTGTATAAAAAATCATTTTTTCAACCCATCCAAACGGGTCCATAGTTCCATTGGTAAAATGTGGATAAATATGCTTTCAGGTTCTTCAATATTCTTAAACTCTTCCGTATATTGAAAATTATGAGAGACTGACTTAAGCATGAAAGAATTTATTGGTGGAAAACATTTCTAATACTATTATAATACTGAACAATTGAATATTATTGTCATAAATATTTTGACACAGAAGTAATTATTTCTTAAATTTTAACAACTAACTTAATCATAATTTAAAAATAAGTTATGACAAAACATAAATAATAATAATATTGTATTATATCAGTGAAGCCATTAATTCTCATTGTTAATTTCTGATTTTGCACGACCTTTTTCTTCGGGCAACAAGTGGAAACATCATAGAGTGAATGATTTCAATAATATATATATATATATATATAGAGAGAGAGAGAGAGGTGTAATTAACTAAAAGTTATATATTTACAAAACTCATGGGGTTCAATTATTGTCAACCTATTGGTGAAATCCTTAGTGATTTGTACACCAGCAGAAGAAACAAAGTGATAATGTTTGTCCTTAAAGGGTCCAACCATTTATATTGGACAAAGATAGCAGCAATACTGCAAGAAAACTGGCTTCCAATATAATATAATATATATTGAATATTGAAGCATGAGACTAAATGAAAAAGGGTCCACGCGTCGTTGCTTAGTTGGACTTCTTTCTTGAACTTGCTCGCGTACACACGCTTTCTTTATACAAAATAAGTAGTTCTACTTTTGTCAGTGTCTTATTTCAAGATACATATGAAGAGTACACTAAGCTTTTAGAAAAGGAAAACCAAAGCTATTAGGATTAATTAGGAACAAGCATATTCTTTGAAAAAATTAAGGAGACTTAGTTGTAAAGTTTGGCGTAAAGTTGAATCAAATTAGTCCACATTCAGTGTCCAAATCCAAACAAAAAATCACTAGCTAATTAATATACTTACAAGAATCTTATTCAACTGGGCACTGCCTGTGTTTTCTTACTAAGAAACTTCAATATATAGATTTTGGAGTTTTAATTTGGTGAGAAAACCAAGTAACTATGATCAATATATAGATATACAAGCAATTTATAATGGACTTTAATTTGTTTCAAGTCAAAAATTATAATTGTTAATTATAGTGGAATTTTATTTTCTTAATCCCCTAGTCAAGTGCTTAGGGTCAAACAAAAGGAAGAATTGGTGGACATGACTAATATGCCAACAATCTCTCTTAGTTACAATCTTAGGGTTTGAACATGTGAACTTGATCGTCGTTCTAAATCAGTTATAATCTTGAATTTGATAATCTCAGTATGATACCAATTGTTAAAATCAAATGTTTATTATTAGACCAAAAGTTATAATTAATATTCAAGCCAATCACAACTCTAGATGCCGGTCGAACGCAAAAAGAATCGATGAAAATAACTATCTTCTGATCAGCCAACACCGAAGCAAATTACTAATTTTCCTTTGAATTTCACTAATTTTCTAGTCTATGCCAGAAAAGTAGTGATTTATGATCGCTAGGCAACTGTGGTGCTGATGCATGTGGTTGAAGATATGGTTGGATAGCACTAAGTCATGCTGTCATGCCCCAACTCAAAAGACCAGCTGCCAAGCTGAGAGGATGCTGACATCCATTACGCTTTGATCCCATTTGTTTTCATACTAGCTAGCTAGCTAGCTTGATGTTTCTGCCATTCTGGGTTTCTCCAAACATAATATTTCATACGTACTAGAAAGCAAATCACAGTGATATATGAAGGTAAAGTGCAGTTTTTATTAAGGGGCTTTTTCGATACCATAAGTATATTGTATGTTACTTTTAACATGATAACTCGACACATAAGTAATAATAATCATTCTTTTAACCCATAAAAGTGTGCTTAAAGTGCAGTTTTTATTAAGTGGCTTTTTGGTACCATAATTTTTTGTGAGTATATTGTGTTTTACTTTTGACATGTTAACTTGACACATAAGTAATAACAACCGGTTCTTTTAATTCAATTAAATTCTTAATTCTCACGTTAAATACACAATCGAGTAATATTGAATCTTCAAACAAAATTATAATTGAATCTCCTATGATAAATGATTGAATATTTAATTTCACAATTGAATACTCAATTAGATAGTAACAATGAATCCCTAAAAAATTAATCATAAGCTAGTTCATCAAGTAACAAATTGAATATATAATTTATGTTTAATATTACTTTATATTCAATTACAAGAAAACAGTCCATCTCATTGCGTCATGGTAAGCACAAATTTTTTGTGGTATTGAAGAATCCACCTTTTATACAGTATTTTTTCTAGTGTCATTTTGAAATATTATTCTAAAATTATCTAACACAAAAGAAATTAAATCACATAATACACCATTCTAAAATACCATAATTATACATTAATGCAATCACAAGTTATGATAATAAAGAGTATCTTATATATATAAACTAGAAAAATGATTGGACTGATTTGATGGTGTTAGGTCAAATTAACAATAAGCCATTGCAGCTCAAAAATGAATATGAAAATGGAAATATAAAGCTTAGAAGATAATAGTGAAATTCAAAGCAAGGAAGTGGAGTGGATGTGAGGTAAAAGGTAGGGCTAATGTTAGAGCATATTGGAGACAGATTAAAATTATTTAAAGCATTGTAAGAAAGGTATAAAGTGGGAGTAAGTTTGGCAACTAAAAGAAGAAGAGAGGTGTCCCCAGTTTGACAAATATTAGATTCTCTTGGTTGAGAGATAGTGCTTAGTTTGTTGTTCTCACTTTGCAACCTCTCTCCCTGTCCATATGATAAAGCCCAGAATCTAAACTAATCTCATTGAGCAGCTGGTTATTAAACAATTCTAAAGAATACAGAATCAAGAAATGGTTTTATTTTGGGTTAATCATTCATTTTGATTATGTTGCTCACTAAATTGGTCTACCAACTAGTTGTATTTATATATGACTTATCTCTATAAAACACTGACACTTTAAAAAATATTTTATATTGGGTTTAACCGTGTTAGATAATAATATTAAATACAACACAATATTTTAAATTTTATCGTGTTTTAATATTTGTATTCATAAGTTTTATATCAATATTAGTGTTCATGCTTCTTAAATTTATTTGGGAGGGGACAAAAAGGGAGAGGCAGAAAGAGGGAGATTTATCATTTCAACCACAAGGTTAGAAATGATTCCCGACATTGCATTACAGTTCTTTTTTTTGCCTTTCTTAGAAAGGAAGTGAACCAAAATGATTGAAGGTTTTCAAAAAGATGTTAAAGTTGATCAATTTTCCAAAGCTAGAAAGCCCAATATTCTGGGTTTGTGGTTGCCTGTGGGTGCTAACCGAAATGGGATAATCCAAGATTTGTGTCAGATTACTGGGTCCAAACACCATATTATACACTATCAGAATCTAACAATAGTGTTTTTGGCACCAACACAAGCATCTTCACCCTCCATATAATATTATCCTCATATATAGATTTCAATTATGTACCATATTTTAAAGGCCAAAACGTATAAAGCATCAATTTGAAAAACAGTGTGTGTCCGTGTTAACACAATATAATACTTTAAATTATATATTAAGGTAAATTACTTTAACTTTGATATAATTTTTATTTTTAAAATAACACTTAATTTTTTTTATAAGAAGAGTAAAAAAAAATATTTATACTTGTTTCTCATACTCGTATACTCGTCTCTTTCCAATTCTCTCTCTCTCTCAACTCTTTAACCCATTGTTATCTTTTGCAATCTATTTCAAGAGTGACAAAATAATAAAGATTTGAAGGCCAAGCAAACTCAATGAGGAAGAGTAGCATGATGCGACGATAGGAGAGGGATTGTTCCAAAGTTTTGCAGTAAAACTCTGAAAAATAGGTAACATTTGTTTCAAATGGTGGAACCGTTAAATCATCCGATTCTCAATTGGTTCATTGATTTTATATCAATTCTCTCAGTTCTTCATCAATTTCCTGCATAATTGGTTTTTATGGTTCTTTGACGGGTAAAGGGACCGATACTTCATTTTTTTGGTCGACCGATCCGATCCGGCTTTTAAAGCAAACACTAAACAAAGTCTAGCTTTTGGATGGCAATGAAATGAACTTTAGTTTCCAATTATGCAAGTGGCGCCAAAAAAGTACCTCATTTAAGATGCTCTAATAACTAATAGTCACATCAAATCAAAGAAACGTAGTTATATAAAAGGGGAACAGAGTTAAGATTCCAAATGCAGTTTCTTAAATCTTAATACAAAAGAGGTAGGAATTAAAAATAATTAAGAAAAAGGCATAGAATTATTATGGTTGCATCATTCATATCATGGTAAAACTTGGCAGGGTAAACACGAAATCATGACAAGCCTTTCTTTGAAAAACGCAAGTTTTCATGATAGGCTCCCCGACAAGAGATATTTGAGAGACGTTCAGTACACTAATATAAAATCTTATAGAACATTTGATATTCCAATATATATTTATTATGACTTTTAAAAATATCAAAAAATATTAATATTTATAAAATTTAACAAAAATAAAAAATTAAGAAAATTATGAGATTTTTATAATTTTTAAATGATATGATATCATAAAAATAATTTTTAAACTTCAAGTATTTTAAATGACACCAAGTATTAAATATTAGTGTACTAATGACACATTTTACATGTTTTTTGACATTTAAAATATTAAGATAAATAATATATGGATTTATGGATAGATTTTAGATTGATAGTGCCAGAATTTTACCACCATATTTGCTTTTCCAATTTACATATGAAACATGGAAGATTTTGCTTAGAACTAAGGTTAACTTTTGCATATATTATCCATTTATTCTCAATCTCATACACTTGACATATTTGTGCTAATTCCCATCTTTACCTTCTATTGCACAAAACCAAACAGTTTTTTTTTTTTTTTCTGAAATATAAGAGTAAGTATCAGAAATACTTTAATTCATAAAACACTATAGAAAAATAGATTCCCCCCTTTTTTTTTTCTTAATCTTTGTTCGTTGGCTGCAGCTACTCGTTCTGCTTGTAAACCTTTCATTTTACTCCTCTGTATATATAACTTGTTTTGCGATTAGCCCAAGAAGATTGAAAATGATAACCATTAGCAGCTTAAGGCTGGTAATTTTTGGGAAGACTTTTTTACTTAGATAAGTAAACTAAACCAATGAAAAAAATTTTGCGACTACGCTATATAACCTTTAAGTGAATTTCACTTTTGATATATACATACAAATAATATTATTTACACAAATTTTATTTATAAATTATACACAAACCACTAAAGTACTTCAGCAATTTACTTGTAGTTTATAAATAAAACTTATACAAATAAAATTTTATATAATTACTCAGTTTAGTTTACCTATTGCATAATCTACCCAAAATTTTTTTGCCTAAGCTATCCACTTCCATTAAGTAGAAGTATGTAGTGATATCAAATACCTGTCTGTTCTGTTACTGATATAAGTGAACGAAAAACAAAACTTCGTAATTTCAACCATCAATGATGGGTGAGTTGAGAAAGAAATGGAAGAAGCCAAAGTAAACTTTCCTGAGTATGATGAAATTTGGAGACAGTATTCTCTTTGATTAGAGAATTACAGGAACTATTGTCACAGACAAGACAATAACACAATGTCTATTTTAAGCTTTTATCTGTCGCCTTCATTATCTTTTGCAAGAGGAAAATTGGAAAGAGTTGCTCCTCTAAGAGTAAAATCGGTATAGCAGCAATTTTCCCTTACTACAGAAACCGAAATTCTATGGGGAACAGCAAGACAAATTTCCAGTTCCACAGCACAAAGCATGCATAAACTATTTCCTGTCATGAACGGGACAACACCAAAATGCTGAAGAGGGAAAGAGAGTCATTACAAGTCATTTTAACCTCAAGTCAGCAAGGTTATGGAAGCCTATAAAAATGCAAGGAATCTCCACTGCAAACGTTTTACAGCAAAAAATGTTGAAGTTGAATTGTCTGCAAAACTGAGGAGATTTACAGCAAATTCATCAAAATAAACCTAATTAAGAGATTATACGAAGACATTGTTCACCAGTAGATAAATTTGCCCTGTCTAAAAAAATATTACAATTATCAGAATCTTTATAAAGTCAAACAGGTTTACCGTTTACACAATAGGAGATGCCATTCTGTCCAGTATCTCAAGAACAAATATCGTTAGTCACCCCCCATCATCTGCATAGTAAGAAATTAAAATCAGTGTTCAAGTTACGAATTTGAAAACTACATTTGTTTATCCACTACTTAAGCTATACATTTTTTTAGCCAATCTATAAAGTATGCTTAGATTATCAACAAAATAAATAAATAAATAATACATTCATTCCTTAAAATAGAGCATGTGGACTGCCAAGGACACATAATAGTAATGACTAACGAGTGTAATAGAAAAAAAGGGGGTTAGAATAAATCGGCAAAAATACATGGGTAAATCATGAGTATTGTCCAGCAAGATTTTTTGAAGCCAGGTCAAGCAACCAGACTTGGATAGCTATCAGTTAGTTGAAGCTTGAAGATTAATATTTATTATAAAAGGGGGTAGAAAACGTCTTTGTACCAATGAGATGGCAGAATGGCACCAGAAACTTTCAAGAACTTTTCTTCCATATTAATATAGGTTTATGATATTCTAGGATTAAAGAAAAAATCTCTGCAAATATATAACGAATCTATTCTATTATATATAAACAGGAGAACGGGTGTTTGAACTTTATGATCTATCCCACTAAGTTAATTGTATTAGTAAATTTTACGTTTAAATTCAACCGATAACTTTATTGCATCCACTGCTTATAGCAGAAACTGTCTGAAAAGTTCCATTTGTATCATAGCATAATTTTTTTTATTCAAATAGAATGGCAAAAGGAAGATATTTTTATTAATCAAATAACATTATTATATAAATATATTCATCTAATGAACATATTATAGGAAAATTAATTAACTGTATTGTTTATATGATTCAATGTTTACTGAGGCTTCTCTTCCAAGACTTATTATCACGACATCCACAACCTTTGGATCTATGAAGCATATGGACACTTCAAAAAGAGCACCATGTCCTTGTCAAACATGTGTCGGACACTTGTATCAAACATGATGTAATACTTCAAATAATGCTTGAATACTTCAAATTTTGTCATGCTGCCATGTCTATGTTCATGTCTATGTTCTTGTTTCTTATGATGTAATAATTATAGTTCATGAGTTAAACTTCATAGAGACTTCTTTATCATATCAAAAGTTTGTGCTTTTGCCCAAGCCAAGGTGGCTAGTATTTAATTATTGAAAGGTATGAACATACCTTGAATATATCTCCAAACATTCCCATGGGATTCTTCCGCTGTACTCCATAGAACTTCTCCGCAATATCATCTAACATCTAGACCACAGTTTTTCATGTTAAACGCAGCAAATGGATTGAATTTCACTTGGGTGCGAAGAGATAAAGAATCATAAGATACCATCACAAAGTTGCTCAAACTTACATAAAATCATAGCCCAAAACCATGGATATCCTTGCTACCTACCAACAAATGCACAACTGAAAAAAGAAAAAAGAAAGAGTTGGTAGCTGACCTCATTGAATGCAGGTTCCCTGTCAATACTTGACTTATACTTTGCTCTCACCATATTAAAAAGAGGCAACGCATCTCTCTCCAACCTGCATCAAAGGTGGGAAAAAAAGGAATCTGAATAAAGGAAGAAAATTCAATAGAAAGAGAAGATGAAAAATACGAGGGGAAAGAATATGACATCCTCCTATATATAGAAACTTTATATATAGATATAAAATGCCTAAAAGACTCAAAATGCTACAAAGCTGCCCAATCTTTTTGCATATCAGACAATGAGACTCTGCTAGAAACCCACAAGAACAACACTGAAACAGGAACAAGAAGTCCTGAAATATACTGAGTAAAGGCTGATTTTAACAGAAATGTACTCAGAAAAACATTCAATAAGTCCAGGGCTATATACTTCCCTGGTTTACAGCATTGAACTTCAATAAAACAGTAATGAAATTACAAACACCAGAAATCCCATCACCTTCTAGCAATCTGGGCGCTAGACTCCCCCTCCCTCAACTTCCAATTCCTCTCTGCCCACCCCCCCCCAAAACAACAACCAATATGTAATGCCAAAACCTGCAGCACTCACACCCAGGCCCAACCCCTACAATGGTGGATCCTCTGCCACGTGTTGTGGTGGCCTGTTAATATCCTTTTTTGTCCCTCCCTCTTCTTTTATAGACTTCTTTTATTGGGGGCCCATCAGACTCCCACCATGCACAAAACATGGAAGTGAAGCCATAAACACATTCCTATCCCACAAGGCCATACATTTGTAAGGGCAAAGAAATGCCTTCGAAAACACGAGCATTCCAATCCAGCCAAAAGAATAAATGTAAGGAGTATGGAGGAAATAGCTAGAAAAATTTTGGAAGCTTCTTAATATACGGTAAGCCTCCCATTAGGTTCACATATGCTAGAAGGCAGAATAAGCAGGTGCACGTGAACAAGGATGAACAACAGGGTGCAGATTAGTTGTATGGAAAGGGATAGGTAGCAGGAGCTGCTAGTTAAAGTGGGAAGGTTAGTCAGTGAGGGAGTAACTAGAATCAGTTGAACTGAGTAGGGTAGACTGGATTTTGCATGTAAGTGGGAGAGCAGTGGATCTCTCAAATATCCACTATCACCGTACTTTCATTTTCCATTGAATAAGACACCTCTAAGGGCCAATTGGCTCTGTAATTGTTTCACCTCTGAGTAGTTCCTATCAATATATCTCCTCATCAATAATCAGCGTGGAACATAATGACAGCTTCAAATATATAGCTTTCAATCAAAGATACAAACTCCATTTAAATTAACATAGTCGCTGTCCCAGAGAATTATAACAACCGTTGTCCTTCTTTTCAGCTCAAAAGTTAATGTTCACATTTTAAGACCACAAGAAAGGTAAATGACAGTAAAGCTTAATATTTCCATGTTCAGTTTCATTAGATATATATGTATAGATATGTACATGTGTCTGTGTATGTATTATAAAATAAATTTAATCTCCCAGGTGGTTAACTTTAGTTTGTTTTAATGTCTTATAAACTTGGGAAGATAGACACATAACAATGCTAAAACTCTTAAATTAAGTTTAAGTAAAGTGCCAGTATTCTGTAACAGAAGAAATTCCAGAGAAATCTATCAGTATTTTTGAATTATAGTGCCACCATGCATGCCAGTTTCCTTCAACTTGAAGTGTAGAACATCTATCTGTATTCTCAATATTATAGAGCCACCAGGACATCCATGCCAGTTCCCTTCAACTTCAAGCATTGCATAATGTCTCTTCTCTATGTCTAAACTCAGGAACAAAAAATTTAATCAATCAATCTATAAAGCATAATATACAGCTTACGTTAGCAAAAGAAAATTGATGAACTGCATCAAATCTGTCTGAGGAAACTCAATCTCTCTAGATGCAACTTGATTCTTTATCTCTTCCATTAGTATGTTAGCATCTCTTAGATTGCCTGAAGATAAATACCTGTCATTTAATAATGCAAGCAATTTATAAGTTTGAAAGTCAGTTGAAATATACAAGAAATTACAGGTGAACGGCATTAACCAGGGAAGACACAAATTGGAAGTTTAACAAGTATATCAACATTAGCAAAAATAGTGGATGCATGTCTTTACTCATCTAGTACTATCATGGACATCCACTCAAGGGTAGTAGCAGGGTCTTTGGGGTAACAAGGAATGCATCGATGATGATTATTAGTTTTAGACAACTAAAGTGAAAAAATCTCCTTGTCACTAGATAGGACAATGATAATAGGTTGAGAGTTCAATTCAATAGTAGAGAAGACAAGGAAATCCTCTCTATTTCCATATTATTTTCAAGTTTGTCATTTATACAAAAAGCTCTCTTTTGCTTACTGTGACCTGTATTGGAAGTGTTAGAAAAGACAAGGATTCATAGCAATAGCACAACAATTAACTGAGGCTGGGAACTTCAACAATGAGTGTTGAAATTTCTTGGGCTTAACTTCTCTTGAAAAATCAACTTGTCAAGGGAGGGATGCCACATACTTACATACAAAACTTAATCACCATACCCAGACAATGTGAGACTTCTAACACTTCCCCTCACCTATGACGGTGGACCAACACCACCAATGCCTGGTATAGCACTAAACCACGGCTCTGATATGTTAATTTCAGACGTAAAGTTTGCCCTTAATTTCAGGGATTGTGTTTGCTGTGTTTTTCCTTTTCTAGCTTTCTGTTAGCTCCTTTGTTTTGGGTATTTTATTGTATTTATTCTTGGTTGACTTGGAGATTTATTACCAAGTTAATTAACGATATTCTCCTTATAATTAGGTCATTTGTTGTCTTTAATTACTAGGATTAATTATTAGGATTTTTAGGAATGATTTGTGCTCACTGCACATGTATATATCCTTGTAATCTTTCTCTTTGAATCAATATGAGGGAATTTTCAATCTCAGTAATTCTATATGGTATCAGAGCCTCCTCTCTAAGCACTGAAACCTTCCCATGACCAAATACGGCATGGCTACTGAGAAATCTTCATCTTCCGAGGTCACCTCCACTCTTGAGGCTGCTAATTTCAGCCATCATGGAGGAACAGAAGGGACTATTCTTTCAATCACTGGACACAAACTAAATGGGCACAACTACCACCAATGGTCCCAATCAGTAATGATGTTCATCTGTGGGAAAGGTAAAGATGATCACCTTATTGGAGAAGTTGCTCAACCAAAGAAGGAGGATCCAGAGTTCAAAACTTGGAGGACAGAAAACAATATGGTTATGTCATGGTTAATTAATTCCATGACTAATAAGAGAAAATTTCCTATTGTATGGGACGGCCAAAGAGACCTAGGAAATAGCCAAAGAAACCTACTCTAACAACGAGAATACTACGGAGCTATTTGAAATCGAATCTGCCCTCAATGACCTTTAGCAAGGTGAGCTCACTGCGACCCAATCCTCTAATACCCTTAATTTCCATTGGCAGCACCTAGACATGTTTGAAGAAAATAAATGGTCATGTCCAGAAGATGAGACCAAATACAAGAAGATTGTAGAGGAAAAAAAGATTTTCAAATTCCTCATAGGACTCCATAAAAGTTTGGATGAAGTTAGGGGGCATATTTTGGGAACCAAGCCTCTTCCTAGCATCCGGGCTGCCATCTCGGAAGTTAGAAGAGAAGAGAGTAGAAAAAAGGTCATGATGGGAAATGAAAAGCCCACTGTTGAGGGGTCTACCTTGGATACAAAGGGAACCGATTTTGACAATGATAAGAAAAAAGGAAGACCTTGATGTGATTATTGCAGGAGGATAGGACACACTAAGGAAACATGTTGGAAGATACATGGAAAACCAGCTGATTGGAAACCTTCTCGGAACAAGGAAAGCTGTGGTTAGTATACTGCAATGGATGACAGCACATTATCATCAGAGTCAAGCTCATTTAGCAAGGACCAAACGGAAGTGTTGCAGAAACTGATTAGCTAGTCCAAAGCTCAGAACACACCATCCTCAGCCACTGCAACAGATTTAGTAGCACAAAAAGGTAACCTCTCTGATGCTCTTACAGTAAGTAAAAGGGGCACCAAAACATGGATTGTGGATTCGGGAGCTTCAAACCACATGATAGAAGATCCTACTATATTTCACAATTATGACGGGAGATCCTAATGTATTTCACAATTACAGTCCCTGTCTTGATTACTCTACTATTTGAATTGCTAATGGATCTTTATCAAAAGTAGTGGGGACTGGTTCAGTGGTTTTATCTGAAAAACTTACCCTTAAATCTATGGTTTATATTCCAAAACTACGTTGCAATTTGATATCTATCAGTAAATTAACACATGATCAAAATTGTGTTGCTGAGTTTACTCCCAATTTGTGCAAATTTCAAGTTTTGGGTTCGCGGAGGATGATTGGCAATGCTAAAATGTGTTCTGAGCTCTACCTCCTCAGCCTTGATTCTTCTCTAAAAGAAAAAGCTCAAATAACAGGGTGTGTTTCCTCAGCCAGCTCAAGTGAAATTAATGATAGTGAAGTTATGTTATGGCACTATTGTTTAGGTCATCCCAATTTCATGTACTTGGAAAAAAATGTATCCCTTTTTATTCAGAAATAAGACTTCAAAGCACTTTCATTGTGAAATCTGTCAACTTGCCAAGCATACTTGAAATTCTTATCTAATCCAAACTTATAAACCCTCTCAACCTTTTTCTTTAATTCATAGTAATGTGTGGGGACCCTCAAAAATAAAAAAATGTGACTGGAGCAAAGTGGTTTGTGTCATTTGTGGATGATCATACTCGGTTTACATTGGTATTCCTTATGAAAGAAAAATATGAGGTTGGTCAAATATTTAAGAATTTCCATATCATGAACATACTCAATTTCAATCCAAATTTAAAGGCATGAAAACTGACAATGCCAAAGAATACCTTGAGTCAAGTTTAGGAAACTACCTTGAGAATCATGGAATAATTCACCAAACCTAATGTGTGTATACACCCCAACAAAATAGTATTGCTGAAAGAAAAAACAGACATCTCCTAGAAGTAGCTAGATCCCTTATGTTCTCCACTAATATACCTAAACACTTTTGGGGAGAGGCTATTCTTACTGCTGCATACCTTATTAATAGAATGCCTTCTAGAACCCTCCAAGGCTATACACTATTTCAGAATCTAAGCCAAACCTTTCCAAGCAATAGGCTCATCTCTTTCTTCCCTCTAAAAATATTTGGGTGCTCAGCCTTTGTTCACATTCATCATAACACCCATAGCAAGTTAGATCCAAAGTCTGTCAAATGTATTTTCCTTGGCTACTCTCCCAACCAAAAAGGCTACAAGCACTATTCCCCTTGTACTAGGAAATTCTACAGCTCCATGGATATCACATTCTTTGAACATCAACCCTTTTACCCCAAATATGAAATTTAAGGCGAGCATTCACAAGATCAAGAATTCCAGCTGTGGGATGTCAACAGTGTCCTTGAGCAACACCTTGAACCCATCCAAAATCCCCAGCCAATTGGTCTTGACCAGAATCTTGAATCCATTCAAAATTTCCCATCTACAAATACCCTAAATATTGAAGATCAAAACCTGTCTAGCAGCCAAGACTAGACCAATCCTGATCCTCAAACTCCTATACCTTCTCTATCCACACACCCTACTTCACATAAGCAACATACCTACTCAAGGAAGGGAAGGACAACTCAGGAGGGTCAGAGCCAGACACATCAGCAACAATTACGATCTCAGAAGCTCGAACTGGATCCAAGACCAAGTGTAAGTTGCCCTGGTGAAACTAACACTGAGAACATCAATGTTGATGCAAAAATTAATGATTTACAATGGCCAATTGCACTTAAAAAAAGGTAAGATCGTGCACTCAACATCCTATGCACAATTACATCTCATACAAGAATTTATCTCCCTCTTTCAAGGCTTTTGTCACTGCTTTAGATTCTGCACA
This sequence comes from Ceratonia siliqua, assembly GCA_034509205.1. NCBI lineage: Eukaryota > Viridiplantae > Streptophyta > Magnoliopsida > Fabales > Fabaceae > Ceratonia > Ceratonia siliqua. The sequence continues at coordinate 28,175 of JASKGM010006906.1, forward strand.
GATTCCTAACAACACTCAAGAAGCACTAAAATATCCAGAATGGAAGGCTGTGTTGGAAGAAATTAAGAGCCTTAGAAAAGAATGGAACATGGAAATTTAAGAACTCCCAGGAGGAAAAAAGGCAGTTGGATGCAAATGGATATTTACCATAAAGTACAAGGCAAATGGGAGTATGGAAAGATACAAAGCACACCTGGTTGTTAAAGGGTACACCCAAGCCTATGGAATTGATTACCAAGAAACATTCACTCCTATTGCAAAATTCAATACCATAAGGGTGTTGTTCTCCTTGGCAGCAAATTTGGATTGGCCTCTTCACCAACTAGATATAAAAAATGCCTTCCTCAACTAAGACTTAGAGCAGGAAGTGTATATGGAGGTTCCTTCAGGATTTGAAGGTCAAAACAACACAAATTAAGTGTGTAAACTCAGAAAAGCACTCTATGGACTTAAACAGTCCTCTCGTGCCTGGTTTGGTAGGTTTTCTACCGATGTAACTAAGTATGGTTATACTCAATGTCAAGCAAATCATACATTATTCATTAAGCACTCAAGTGATGGAAAGAAAGCAATTTTAATTGTGTATGTAGATGATATTATTCTAACAAGAAACTACCAAGAGGAGCTGGATAAACTCAAAGACTTCCTAACAAGAGAGTTTGAGGTAAAAGACTTGGGTTCCTTAAAGTAATTCCTTGGAATAGAGATAGCTCGATCAAAACAGGGGATATTTATTTCTCAACGCAAATATATCCTAGATCTACTGCAAAAGACCAGGATGATTGGATGTAAACCTACCGAAACACCTATGGACCCAACAAGGAAAATTGGGATTAATAAGGATAGTGCACTTGTTGATAAAGGAAGGTACCAACATCTAGTAGGAAAACTCATTTACCTCTCACATACTCAGCTAGGTATTGGTTTTTTAATAAGTGTGGTAAGTCAATATATGAACAACCCCACAGAAGAACACATGGAGGCTGTCAACAGAATTTTGAGGTGCCTTAAACTGACACCAAGTAAAGGGATACTATACCAGAGGTCAACCACTAAAGGAATTGAGGTTTATTCAAATGCGGATTGGGCTGGAGACATTACAATCCGAAGGTTTACTTCAGGGTATTGTACCTATGTATGGGGAAATTTGGTTACATGGAGGAGCAAGAAACAATCTATAGTCTCAAGCAGCAATGCAGAGGTTGAGTTCAGAGCATTAGCTCTTAGGATTTGTGAAGGGATGTGGATGAAAAGATTACTCTCTGAGTTAAGAATTCTTGTTGAACAACAACTTAATTTATACTATGATAACCAGGCTACTGTAAGTATTGTAAAGAATCTAGTTCATCATGATTGTACAAAGCACATTGAAATAGACCATCATTTCATCTCAGAAAAAATAGCACAAGGGATAGTTCAACTGGTCTATGTTCAATCTGGTTCTCAAACCACAGATATTCTAACCAAAGCTTTGCCTAGGACTAACTTTGACAAGCTATCAGACAACCTGGGTTTAATCAACATATTCAACCCAACTTAAGGGGAAGTGTTGATTTCATACGTAAAGTTCGCTCTCAATTTCAGGGATTGTGTCTGCTGTGTTTTCCCATTTCTATCTTTCTGTTAGCTCCTCTGTTTTAGGTATCTTATTGTATTTATTTTTGATTGACTTGGAGATTTATTACCAAGTTAATTAAGGATATTCTCCTTGTAATTAGGTCATTTATTGTCTTTAATTACTAGGCTTTGTGCTCACTGAACATGTATATATCCTTGTAATCTTTCTCTTTGAATCAATATGGGGAATTTTCAATCTCAGTAATTCTATATGATACCATGTTGAAATTTCTTAGGCCTAACTCTTGAAAAACTGGCTTGTCAAGGGAAGGAAGCCACATACTTACATACAACATTTAACCACCATACCCAGGCAATGTGGGACTTCCAACAATGAGAATTTAGGTTCTAATACATACTGCAATATAAAAAAGGTGTCTAAGCCAAGTCAAAATGCATTAAAAAAATCTTGATAATACACTACATATGTAATGCAACAAACAAGAACACACTAAATTCTATGAAATCAATATTGCTAGAAATTTCAAAGTGAGCATCTAGTTCCTAAATGCTTTTACCTTAAAATTGCTCTAGCGATGACCAAGTCATCTTCACCTGGATAACACTAAAAGATGTAAAAAGCATATCAGTAGAACCTTCTCAAAACCAAGCCAAAATGACAAAAGGAATGATCATTACCTTATTCAAATCACTTCTTGAATACCCAATAAGATAACATAATAACTCATAATAGTATAATTAAATCATCATTGAACGCAGCACCAAGTTTTAGCAGAAAAACAATTGGTGGAATTGTTTGGCATGCCTCAAATGAATTTGGCAACATTAAGGAATTAGAATACAGGAAAAAAGAAAAAAGAAACACAAGGAATAAGAATGTGACAAGGCTAACCTTGCCCAAATAATTCACAAGAGTAGAAGCAAACTTCTTTGGATTATTTCCTCTCACAAAATGATATGTAACTCTACTCATATCCTGCATATCAGAAGTATATTGATGTTCATTGACCAGAAATGTAGATCATATTAGTATCAAGGGTAAGTGAAGCTTTTCAAAGCATGAATACATCACCAAATCAGCATATTAATTGAAACAGATATGATCTGCTCCAAGTAATCAATGCATGCAGAGATTAAGGGACCTTGACAATAATAAGTAAGCTATTCATTTTCTCTACAAACTTAGCAGATAAATACAGCAACAAAAATGCACTTCTACAAACTTCAAACTTTCCATAGGACTCTCCCCAAAATCCCAGTTCCTGAATATTTGCCTGACTATAACGTCTCCTTCTGCCCTTTTTTCCCCTGGGATCTAACATTACCGCCCCCTTTGAGAGCGACGTCCACATAGCTAGTGGCTGTACTAAGGGTTGCTTCATTCTGGCGGTTGGTACCTAGGACTTCTCCTTTCGCTCCTCTCTAGGTAGCCTTCTCCCTCTTCACTCCTCTCCAGGTAGCCTTCTCCCTCTTCGCTCCTCTCCGTCCTGTCATCATCGCAGCTTGCCTGGATCGAAATGAAGACACGAAAGACTATTATTCGTCCTTCTCTCCTCTCTCTCTCTCTCTCTTTTTTTTTTTTTTTTGCTTATCTACTATGTACCCTAACCTTTGCTGACCTAAACCTGCAAGACTTGTCTCCCAACGCGTGCAAACCAGAACTCCAACTGAGACCCGTCGTCGTCCTCGTTGGAAAAGGACCGGCCAAGCAACCCTAAAACCAATTGAGGTAACCCATCAGAGTAACCAACACCAAGACTCTATTGTTGTCACACATCTTCTTGCAGAGTAGATGACAGGGACAAAAAACCAGAGCAACCCGAACTAGCACTCGTCGACGTCTCTCTCGGCCTTCGCCTCGCCGCCGCCGCCATTGTCAACGTCTGAGACAGTCGTTTGTTGCACACCCCCTTAGTGCAGATTCCTGTGTTCGTCGTCGCTTCTCAGAAACAAAAATCCAAAGACAAACCAGAACCAACCCTTCCTCAGCGGAGACCTTCCCCAATAGATCTTATGCTCTGATACCATTTGTTAGGAACCAAACGAACACAAGGGAAAAATTAATGGAAACACTAATATATTATGATGATAACGTCACTGTTACAAGAGACAATACTGCAAATACGCCAAACTTCAAAACAAGACACTGATATAACACAAACAGAAACAACACAGAATTACTATCTAATTATAGAACACTTAGAACACATAACCCAACACTTCGAGTGGCCAAGACACTCCCAGTTCTGGCAATTTGAGAAGCCAGAGATCTCCCATTCCTAGCAATTCGAGAGGCTAGGACTCTCCCCAAAATCCCAATTCTTGAATATTTACCTGCCCATAACCTCTCCCTAACCCTCTATCAAATAGAAATAACTTATCCATAACTTCCTTTCTACCCTTTTTGCCCCTAGGATCTAACATATTCCTCCTCTTTTTTCATCTTCTGTTATTTTGTCTTCTGTTCCCTTGTTCTCTATTTTCTTGCAGTGTGTTTATGAGTTTAAAGAGAAGGGGAAGGAAAGGACTTTAAGGGAAAGGAAGGAGGAGAGAGAAAATAAAAAATTTAGTTCCATTCATTAGAATATACAATAAGAAATAAAATGAGAAATTACCTACCCTCATATGCTTAGAAGGTGAAATAAAAGAGAATTCAGAGAGAAGATTCATCTCTATGAACACTTTTCTTTATAAACCTCTTTCATGACACTAGACCTACTAATCAAGCAGTGAGGTGATTGGAGTATGCTATTTGAAGTTCTCCATCAACAGAATGTCTACCCCGATGATATTCCAGAAGACAGTCGAGTTAAAATCATGGAAGATGAAGAAATTGTAGAATTTCAAGTGGATTTGGCTTTAGTTTTTGAAGAGCCCAGTCAAGAAAAGTATTGTCAACTGATTAGACAAGACATTACCCAATTGGTGGAATGATTTGTCAGATCACAAGTGAGAAATTATAAATATTCTTGAGATATCTGATGGATATTTTCAAAGTGAAGTAGTTACTTTGAAGACCCAAGATCTTGTACAATATTCCAGATATGATTTTATTTGGGACTGATTTATACTGTTTAGACTTTAGATGCAGTGCATTATTTAATTGTTCAAGCAAATCAACTGAAGAATGTGGAGTTGCCTTGAATAGCTTTAATAATGGAAAACTGACTTAGAAAGTATCTTTTTATAGGGAACAGAAGATTTCAAGCTCACCTAAAACATGAAGGACAAGTTTTCTTTTCAAAAAAAATGGAGGGGAACTAATGCAGAGCAAAGGGGGTCAATTATAATTAAATTTGACGTCCAACGTTAGCAAAGACAGCTAATTTTTCAAGTTGTGTAAAACATGACTAAATGGTTCCCATTCCAATTGCCATCACCTGTCCTAAAAGAAGTTTATCAAACTTTGGTGGATTACTTAAGAACATGCTCAGTTGTTTACTTATTTTAATTTTTCAACTATTGAGGAACTATTCTGGTTTCCTTCAACCAACAATCAAATATAAGAGAATCTTCATACAGCTGTTGATAAAAACATTCAAAACAAATGCATATAAAGTATAAATTCAAGAGAAGCAGCAACAAACATATACTTGAGCAAATATTGAGACATACCACCTCAGGAGATTCAGAATAAATGTATTCAGCTAGCATAATGTGCAACTCTGGAGATCCATAACTACTTGCTCCAAATTCTGCAGACCACCTGAACATAATTACAGCAAAGCCAAAAATATATTTCAGCAGAAGACAAGATTATAATGTAAATAAGTGTAGAAATGTAAATAACTACATTGATATATGTTAATATCAATAATTTTGTAGCTTAATAGTTCCATTTACATTTGAATGGAGGAATCCGGAGTTTAGGATTGCAAGTCTGGTTTGATTAGGTAAAAGTAGGGTACAATTAGGGTTAGGCCCGGCGGGCTAACCATGGGTTAGGGCAGGTTTTGAACCAAAAAAACAGACCCTGAAAAATCAAGACCCTTTTTCGCCCAACTCGTTTAAGGCTCAGTCCGTCAAGAACTGGCCCTCTTCCTTTTTTTACCATCTTGGTCCACTTAATCTTTAGACCTTTAGTGTCTTACCCTTACCGGTTACTACTTCAATTTTTTAAAGATTTAGATGTCTTGCAATATTGGAAGGATCATAGACATCAATTTCCAAAACTATCAAGGATGGCATGTGATCTACTAAGTATTACAATCACTACCGTGGCTAAAATCGGCTTTTAATATTGGTGCACATGTTCTCAACAAATACCGAGGTTCTCCTCTTGGAGATCATGTGCAAACCCTTATTAGTACATATAATTGGTTATGATTTTGTTCATAATGGTAAGTTTATTAACTTTAAACTTGTTCAATTTCTTTATTCTCATTATTGTTATTAACTTTGATCATAATTTATACTTTGTAGATGAAGAAGAAGATAACAACTCAACAATTGTACTAAATTTATCTATGCAAAATTCAAATATAATTATTGAGGATGATTGATTAATCATTTTAGTTTTAATTTCATGTTATTGTCTTTGTAGAAATTAAGTATATAATGGATTGATAGCGTTTTGTTATGTATGAAAATTTTACATAATTATTGAAGATGATTGATTGATTGTTTATGATTAATGGATAGTTTAGGTTCGGTTTTGTTATGAAAATTTATAATTTTTTTATAATTTTTTCATATGCTGGTGTTTAGTCCTGTAACCCTATAGGGTTAAGATCGAATTAAATTTTAAAAGCTCTTTTAGGAAAAGAGTTTTTTTGGCCCAACTTGTCAAGGCCCACCCCTTGACGGGTCGGGTTGGCCCTAATTGACACTCCCGTAAAACTAAATAATTTGCATTATGAAAAGCATTAAAGGAAAATAAAAAGAACACTACTAACTTTAAATATTTCTATGTACAACTTCATTTTAAGGCTCCAAGAGGAAGATGCAGCTACAATAACTTCAATAAATTAGATTTTGTTTATCCTATCCAGTTATGGGACACTTCTACCAATAACTTAAAGGTATCATACGTCATTTATGCTATTCTTTGTTTCTAAATTTATATTCTCATTCATGAAATCCATTCTAGAAAAACTGAATGAGGCAGAACAAGTCATAAGCCTTCCCTTATACCCTCTACCTTGCTTCCATTTTGCCTCAACTCTGATTAATTCTCACATTTCCGCACCTCCAGCCCAAAATTTAACTCACTCCTCTCTGTCTTTCATATACTTAAATGCATTAATCTCTTTATGTGAACACCAGATTATGCAACACAATCTGAAAAAATAATAATTGGTAGTGGACACAATTTTGCTTAAAAATAGGGGGGGCTCAATAACTGCAGAATGTAATCTCGAACATCTTTTAATTGCGCAATGTCTCACCTGATAGCAGCTTTTAAGAAAGAGGAGCAGCCTTCGACACGTGTTTTTGCAGCTCCAAGGGCTTCAGAAAGCTGTTGCATGTCATCATCATCCCCCAAGTTTTGTGGCAGTGGAACCCGGGGAAATGTTTCATAGATCTTCTTGAGGTGGTCTACCATATATATTTTTTAGTAATAAGTAGGATGGTTTGAATCAAAATGAGAAGTATAAATGTTTATGAAATTATATAATGAAGACCAAATTACAAATCCCCATCTCATTGAGTACACACAACATATACTCAAAGCAAGCAAGTTTCAAAACTGACCAAGGGAGAAAAGACAAGGACTTATATTGCATCACAAATGGAAACAACAAATAAACTGCTGACACCAATGAAAATTTAAAAGAAAGTACAAGAGCGCACCAAGAGTTTCATCATCATAAGGAATTTTCCCTTTCCCTAGTGTCTCCACAAATAATAAAGCAAGCTCTGCTCCACAGGTAACCTGAGATAAAGAGCAGCAACTAAGAGTTCTTATAAAATCCTTTGTGCCACGACTGATGTTGATCCAATGTTAATTTTATTACTAGAGATGTGAAAATTAAATAAATCAATTTAAACTCAAATGGAAATTCTTATCATCCCATATCTGCAGGTGTCTAGGATGAGCCAATACCTGGTCTAACTTTAGACAGTAGAAGCAGCCAATAAAACTTAAACCATTCAAAACCAAGTTAACACCACAGATAATGCCTAATCCAGATTACACTGACCTCCAATTTTGATTAAAGAGAAAGCTAAGCATACAACTATATATTTGAGAAAAGAGAAGCAATAAGATATGGATATGTGTGATTTCCAAAATTGACAACAGCACAACAGGGCAATTGGATTTACATGCCCAGCAGTATCAGTATGCTCAAATCTAGGGAGCAGCTGACCATAGACCAAAAAACAATCAGGAGCAAAGCCAGAGTTCAATCTCAAGGGAGTCGAAGAAAATAGTTTGGAAGCTCGACTATTAATGGGTTTTCTCCTTTTCTATAATTTTATTTTTTACTCGAAAATTTTATCTAATGCAGATTAACAAGGGGGAAAAAATTAATTTGTTATCACTTTATATTGCATGGGATAGGCTATATATTAATCCAACAGCGTTTTTGGAATGATGGAAATCAATAGAATGGAATGGAAACCAATGGAAAGGAAACTTTTCCCCTTGTTTGCAAGTTTTAAAAATTAAGGAGGAGAATGGAACAGGAGGAGAACCCTTTCCTTCCCTTTAAAAACATCAATTTTTGTTCCCTCCCAAATTGATTGACATTTTTTTTTACTGCTTTCACTTCATCCCTTCTCTCAAAAATGATTTTTCTATATGGAATTACCATCCCTAAATCTAATTTTTCAAATGAAATTATCATTCCTTCCTTCAAATCATGTATGATATGCATCAAATTGTCATACTCAAATATGATTTTCATTTATTTGTATTATTATGAGTATTATGAATTTGGAACCACAATTTGATTTTTTTTTTTACATTTAAATTAATATTTAAATGCACATATTCTAATGTTTATTGAATTTTTGTTCTATTTTAAATAAGGATTCTATTGTAATTTTGTATCTATAATGCTTACCAGTCCGTTCACTTTTATTTGAACTTCCAAACAAGGAAGGAAATTTCCATCCATTTTCATATTGAACTTCCAAACAGGGGGAGGGTTAGTTTATTCCGTTCCTTTCCTTCCCTTTTTGTTCCATTCCGCTCTGTTCTGTTCTGTACCATTCCTTTCTCTATTAAACTTCCAAACATAGCCTAAGTGTTTCAAACTTCCACTACATCACCAACTAAAATTATCATTGAAAATGCACCGAAGTGAACTTCAATTTTTCTTTCAAAATTAAATGCTAAGAGTTGCACGGAAGCACCCTTGGTCCTCCATAGTTCAATGTTTAGCTTTAGTAGTATTCATTATACAAAAGTACCCATTAGTAATTGCAATAAAAACCAAGAAATTTAATGCAATTCGAATACACTACATATCAGTGGATAAATGTTTTAAATTTTCCCCATTTCTCTGTGTGTTTCTCCATGCTTTTCCAACATTGATAAATAAAAAAATAAAAAAACTTTAGTTTTCTTTCCTTCACCAACTTCTAACATAATTTGGAAATGATTAATAATCTTTTACATTACAAGAAATAATTAATAGTTATTTTAAAGTATACGACTTAAAAAAACATGCATTTACATCAACATCTAGTTCCCATCTAATTCACCTACAAGCCAATAATCAAATAATTCATCCAACAAGCCTGAATAAAGATCATAACAATGATAAAAGTCTATCCAGAAAAAACATTATAACAGAAAATTTATAACCTGCCCATGTGCCAACTGAATGCATGCTCCTGATTGTAGGAAATCTAATGCTTCAGAGTACCTCTGAGCAGATACATATCTGCAGTAAAGCATGGATGCTTCATCAATGTCTACAACTGATAGGAAGAGTACACATAATTAAAGTAGACCCCAAAAAATGGAGCTTATCAATATTTTTGCCCGAGGTTCATAATGACTTCACCAAGCAGAGATCTATATGGATGTTAACAGGAAAAACATAATCCAGCTCCCAAAAGGACGTATGGATAAGTAAATTATGGTATCTGTACAGTAAATCCATTCACATTGATGCTAAGAATTTCTTTTGAGAGGATGCAAAAGGAAATATTAAACTATTCCATGCAATTTTACTCTTCTGTAATCCCCAACTAGTAAATTTATAAAAGATGCACTCATCTCATAAAGTGTGCCCTTGTAGATAAAGAGAAACTGAGAAAGTAACTATGGCATAATGACTGATAATTTAAAATAGCATTTCCCATTGAAGACCAAATTAGCAATATGTTGCAGGGGATGTGCACTTCTCTAGAATAACAAAGCAAATCAGTTTAATAAGAAGTAACATAGGAAACTGCTTGAACCTGGCAGTGATAGATTTGTACAACTGTTGAGCTCCATAATAATTGCCCTCGTTTACAACCTTCTCCAACTTATCAATATTCTGCATGTCACGCATTTTGCCAAATAAATAAAGCAACTTAGTTAACAGACAATGTGTCAAGAAATAGCAAAATTATTAATGCAGCAGAGGGCTGAGGCAACTCATACTAATAGTGCATATCACTAAACTGCGCAAAAAATAAATAAAGCAACTTAGTTAACAGACAATGTGTCAAGAAATATCAAAATTATTAAATGCAGCAGTGGGCAGAGGCAACTCATACTAATAGTGCATATCATGAAACTGCACAAATTTTTAGAAATACAAGATGGACCATCTTCAAATGTATTAAACCATTGCGTCCATGATGGACCATCATCAAATGTATTAAACCATTGCGTCTACGATGGACCATCTTCAAATGAACCAAAACATTGCGTCTATGATGGACCATCTTCAAATAAACCAAAAACAAGGTCTGAGACAACTATATATAACAATTCAAGCATACCCTTTTCAACTACGAAGCAGGACATAATCTACAATCACATAAACCCATCATTCAGAATAATATATTTAAGGCTTTTGAATTCAGATATGCTAATTTCCACTATGCTAATCTTGAAATAACATACAATATTTACGATAAATTCATTTTTCTATAACTCCCCACGCGAAAATGAGAGGTAAAATTTTCCTAAGAAAAGCAAGCTCCTGACTCCTGAGGAACCCATCAATTTTGGATCGTACCTCTTGAGCCGGAGGAAGTGCGGCTCTCTTGAGTCTCTCACGCGACATATGGATTTCCCGGGTTTGAGGTATTCTCTTCTGCTACGGCAGCGATCTCGTTCGTCTCGTCAGCACGCCAAAGGCCGAAACTGAAGGAAGATTTGTGCTCTACTAAAATGAAAATGGTTGTACAAAAATTAAAAAATCTAAATAAAAAAGAAACTCCAATTTATATTTGGATATTTCAGATAAAAAAAGAAAATTATTTATTAAGGTTCTCACTAAATTTATACAAATATTAATTACATCATACCAACACTCTAATTATTTTTTTATATTATTTATTCTTTAAAAAAATATTTATTTAATTATAAAAAATATTTATCTTCAAATAAAATTGTTAATATAAAAAAATTAATAATGACAGGTGATTGTTGTAGTAGTGTTGGAATGAAAAATTTTCAATAATATTAAGCAGGATTTGGTATTAATATTTTTCTAACTTTTTTAAGAATTACTATTTAGTAATTTTAATTTCTGACATTTGGTAAAAAAATTTAAAAATTTTTTTCTAAAAATCATGATTTTCGAGAACACTTGTTAAGTAAGTTTCTCACAAAAAAATTTTCATGTAAATGGGTAATATTCTTAAATTTCTGTCTCATGAAAAAATTTTAGAAATGTAAATGATCATTTTATCATTCCTTACAAATCATCATAACACAAATACTCTAAACCCCAAATCACAAATTTTAAAACCTTAAACCCTAAACACCCAAATCCTAAATTCCTAAACCTTAAATCTTAAGACCTAAACCCCAAACTCTCAAACTCCAAATCCCAAGACCCAAATTCTCAAATTCCAAACACTAAATCCTCAACCCTAATTCATAAACTCCAAACTCCAAACTCCAAACTCAAAACTCTAAGTTCTAAACTTCAAATCTCAAAGCCTCTAGCTCCAAACCCCAAATTACCAACCATAACCATTAACCTTTATTTTTTTTAAATAAAAATTTATTACAATTTATATATAGGAATATATTTATAAAAATTATTTAAATTTTCATAAAAATAGCTTATGAACCAAACGTAAAAATTTCTATCATTCCTAGGAATTTACGAAACTAACCAAACACAATTTTTATATTTCTGAGAATAAGATTCTTGGAAATCATAACTCTCAAAAATCATATTTCTTAAAAAAAAATTTTTTCCTATATCAAACACTCCTTAGAGAAATCTTTTAGAAATGAGAATTATCACTTTAAAATTGTCTCCAAAATTAAATTATTCTTACATTATTAAATTTATATTACTTCTATACTTCTTCTATATATAATATTTTATTGTAAAAATATTGTTATTATTTATTAATTTAAATTAAATTAATAAAAAAATAAATATGAGAAATAACATACCCTTTATCTAATTCAAATAAAAAAAAAGGAAAATTAAATTCAAAAATTTATCGCTAAATCCTGATAAAGTATTTAACTAATGAATGTCAGCAAAATTCTCGAAGGAACCTTGTATCCTATCTTCCTCAGTCCTCATCTTCACTCTCGGCTTCTCCACCAGAACCAGCAAGCTTAACAGCGAAAAGGGCTCACCGGAAGCCACCAGTGAAGCCACACGGCGACCATCGTCCATCGGAGCGGCACAAAGAAGCAGTACCTCACAGACCTTCCTCAGCCAAGAGCCCGAGCTTCAGAACATCGTCAATCGCCGCCGTTGGGGAGCTCCGTCAAGCTTGAGGACGCTGTTGCCGCCGAAAATAAGTGCCAGCCAAACGCTTTGTTTTCTGCACAGGTATTGTTTTGTCTTCTAACCACATGCTGCTCTGTGAGAGGTCTTAATTGTGGTTCTGGGGTTTGTTCATCAGTAAAAGATGCCCAGGATATTTATTTTGATTCTGGTTCTTTCTGGTTTGTGTATGTTATTGTGTCTTGAAAATGATCTGGGTTTGATTTTGGGTGGGGTCCCTGAATTAATTTTGGTTTGGTTCTTGAATTAATCTTGGTTTGATTCTTGAATACATTCTGGTTTGGTTGATTTGGTTTGCTGTTTGGTTTTGGGCAATGGCCTTTTTAATTACTTCTAATATGGTTTCTTCATCAAATGATTGTTTTTCTTTTTCCTTTGTTCGGTAATGATCATCAAAGAATAATTGAAGGGTATGATAAATAATTCATTAATTTATTACTAGTTTCAAGTTACATAACATGGGAACAATAATTTAACTCCATAATAATATGGAGATTCAAAAGAAATGTATTGCAACTATTTTCAATTTCATTTGAAATGTAAAATGGTAAAGGTGCACGTTTTAGGGTGTGTGCTTAAAGAATACATAATTCTTAATTGATAAATTTTCTTCTTTCATAAGAAAACTGACGGAAATTATACATACTTGTAGGCCAAGAAGAAGCAGAGTCCCACTGCTCGATAGACACAATTAACAGAAAATTGAAGCAGATGGGAAGTAGAGGTCTTTTGCTTAAAGGAGCATCATATTCATCTGCAATGTGTCATAGCTTCCTTACCAACTACAAGAGCAGTTTCAGCTACTTTGGCTTCCCAAAGGTTGTTACCATTCATTACGACAAAATCCGAAGCTGCTCATCAACAACAGTTCGGTCCTCTCTTCAACCTCCAGATGTAACTCGTTTGGCAGAAACAGCTCGAATTTCTCTTACCTCAAATGAGGTGATTTTAGCATGATATAATGTTTGATTGTTTAGAATTTGATTAGTTTGATTAATTTTTTTTTCTTTTTCTTTTAAAGTATAATTCTGTTTTATCTTGTTGCAGGTTGAAGAGTTTGCTCCCAAAATTCAACAGGTGATAGATTGGTAAATATTTATTTCCTCGTCCCCAGCCCCTATAAATGATTCATATATTTTAGAGTTTAAGTAGTACAATATTATGTGAGTTGCCCCAAAAAAGTATCTGGATCTGGATCTCTATTTGGCTATACTGGTTGCTTTTTATTTTTGTTTTAAAGGAGTCCACTTTGGTCTGGAAGATTCATGGCTATATCATTTTTCCTTGGTTTGGTACAGTCTATTGTTTTCTAGATTAGATTCTCCTGATAGATATTTGTACTTTTACCATGTAATTTGGAGGCTCGTTAGTGGGCTTCAAAGTTTCAAAGAACTCTGCAAACAAGAGGAAGGTTTGGATTGATTATATTCTTTCTTTTAATTTTTGGTCAATGATTGATTATATTCAAAATAATTCATTTAACATCTTTTACTTGATTAGCTAGTGAATAAAAAGATCTAGAGTTACTTATTAGCTTTGAAAGTTAATCTACCGGAAGTGCACAGAGAGAAGGTACAGCAGTAGATAGAAAAGGTTCAAGAGTGAAAATTGATTTTATAACCCTTCTAAATGTTCGGACTATGAGACTGAACAAAGAGGTTGTAGGAATGAATTCTCCTTGTTATCATTTAGTCTCTGATTTACAAAATATATATACTGAAGAT
>JASKGM010006907.1:0-10564 GCA_034509205.1 Ceratonia siliqua
AATAAGTATAATTAAACATTTAATTATTCAATATTAATTAAAATATATAATATATTAAGTTCTCACGGATTTTCTCATGACTATAACTGTGAGAATACTTCATTAAATTTTTTTTTATTACATCCGTGAGCATTTCTCACAGCTTATACTCTGTGAGAATTTCTCACGGAACAAAAGCCGTGAGAAATTCTCACGGCACGTTCACCGTGAGAAATTCTCACGGAACATAAGCCATGAGAAATTCTCACAGAACGTTAGCCATGAGAACATCCGTGACCATAGCATCAAAAATCTCATGCCCTGATTTTCGTGGAAATCAGAGTGTTTCTCATGGAAAACTTCAGTGAGAAAAGTCATTTTTTCTTGTAGTGTGATGCTATCAATATTTAATTTAACAAAAGCATTAGGATAAGAAAGATAGGTTTATCTAAGCAATAATCTCACACTCACGAATTTTTTAACATAGGCTAAGTTCCACAATAAAGTTAAAGAAAATTTGACTGTAATGATTAACTATGAATCGTTACTCATGAGTAGGAAAATTAGACAATTACGGATCCTATTCCCTATTCTAGCATTAAACAATTACCAAGGTTTATTTAGTTGGCAACCCCAAACAAATCAAAATAGCAATCCTAATCAATTCCTGTAGAGCAATCATAGACATTTTTGTAAGAAAAGTTGGAGAAAATTATTTAAAAACCAATCACAACATCAAGTCTAGGGCTTTGAATTCACCCTCAACCAAATGGGGATTTAGCCAAGCATATTCAGAAAATCCATAAAAATATAATCCAAAAACATCATAGACTCAAGAAGATAAAAGAAGTAGAGAAAGAAGAATGATGAAACTTGTAGATGATCTCGACGCGGATAATTTTCTCCAAATCTAGCCTTTGAAGCTCCTATTCTCTCCTTCTCCTCTCTATCGTTTCTCTCTTTTTTTTTATATGTAAAACTTCCAAAAACTGATGTAGCATTCTATTTTGAAGTGAAGAGACATGGGCAGGCACTGCAACCTTGGTACTTGGGTGTTACAACACTCAACCCTCACATACAAATTTGGAGCAAAATTGACTAGGCGCCGGGGCCTCCAATATTGGGCGCTAAGGCACCCAAGTCTTGGGAATTTGGCCATTTCAAGCTCTTTTGCACTTAGACTTTGCTGTAACTTTGCCCAAAACTTGTTCAACTTATGTACTTCTTCTACAATTGATTTTCACTTCCAAAACACCTACAAATTATAAAAATTAACTAAAAACTCAAGAATTTCAAGAACTAAACAATCAAATGTAAGAGAATTCAATAGAAAAGTATATTAAATTATGCACTCATCAAATTCCAACACACTTAACCTTTGTTCGTCCTTGAGCAAACAAAAACAAATGAACATGAACATGAACTAAGGAGGATTGAGTACACTTTTGCTAAATTCCATACACTTGCATTTCACAAACTTCCATGAAGGCTAGTCATCAAAGAGTGACGAGAACATCTCAAAAATTTTCAGAGTTCAAGGGGTAAAACACTATTCACAATTCATCTAATCAAGTATGTGTGTGTGTATCTTACACTTTGGAGCCCATATTGGTATACACAAACAAACAATAATCACATTCTTGCCTCTTATTATATTTTTGTATTCTTTTTCTGGTTTTGTTCATTTTTCTTCTTCTTTTTCAGTGGTAGCTAGTCCTAAGATGTGGGTTACCTTTTGACATGAAAACTCCATACTTTTGGTACAAATCCCTAGTTACTCAGTACATCACATTCTACTAGGATGCTTTGCATGCTTATAATCCAAGTATTGTTTGACATGAATGCTCTCCACTTTTGATGTGAGCAACTAGTTACTAAGCACACTGGAACATTAAAGCATTGCCTTACTTTTCTTTTCTTTTGTTTCAATAATCATTGTGACTGGATTTTCTTTTCTTTGTGCAGAAATTTATATAAAACTTAAGGGAAAAGCAAAAATTTTCCACTTCATTCACATATAACTTTCAAACTAAAAAAGTATAAGACTATGTACACTTGAAGTTTTGAAAAGGGAGTCATGAAGCAATATTTTACGTAAAGAACTAATAGAAAAAATTTTCACTGCTTCTCACTCCAAGAAAATATAACTCCATGAAAGTACTTACTTTAAATGTAAAGAACTAACAGAAGGTGTACAAGTCCATTTTATTGAAAGCAGTCAATCCTAAATCCTTCTCCCACATTTAATCTTGACATTGTCGTCAATGTAAAACTATCAACCTTAATGAAAGAACTTGTCACAACGTGATGTCGAAAAAAAAATGCATTGTCATGACTTTAAGGTGAAAAAAAAAGAAAAACACACAAATTAAAAAATGGAGTCGCCACCAATTAATTAGAAAGATAATTGAGAATTTTAAAAAATTAAACACTAGCCCTTGAAACTAGGGGAAGGGTTCAGGAGTCTAATTACGCATGGGGAAGGAGTTAGACACTCCACAATGCCCATTCCTAAGGATGGTTACCCTGAATCATTTGTGCTTAAATTTATTGTACTTTAATTACCCTTTTTGGTTAACACAAAAAGATGAAGAATGAAATAAGCAGACCTATCTTACTGTGTAAGTACCTTCGTACCCCTAAGGGGATCAAGGTCCGCGTAGCTTGAGATAATTTGATGAGAATTTGCTTAAGAAGGATACATGATCTCTTCTTTAATGCAGAAATTGTTTTCGATAATGTGAGAGAATAAATCTCCACACAACATCTTTAGAAGATAAGACAATATGGGAGGATAAACCTCCACTCAAAAGCCCATGGATGAATTAAGACAATATAGAAGAATAAATCTCCATATAAAGCTTGACAAAATATGACAACAATTCTCCACATAATGTTTATGAGGAAATAAGACAATATGGGAAGATAAATTTTCACATAAAGCTTGACAAAATGGGAGAACAATTCTCCACATAATGTTTGAGAAGGGATGATGATGGAAATAAGACAATATGGGAAGATAGATTTTCACATAGACCTTGACAAAATGGGAAAACAATTCTCCATATAATGTTTGAGAAGGGACGATGGTCCTTGAAATCACATTTGAAGAAAGATAATAATTTTTGGGACAAATTAAGAAAGATATAACATATCTTGCTTCATAGCACTCTTTTCTTGTCAATTTTGGGCACAATGATTTTGACTTTAAAACAATTGCCAATCAAAAGTCTATTTAGGTCTTTGGGACCTTTTCCATTCAAATATATTTCATTTAAATTGGATCTTTTAAAAACTTTGGTTAAATGGGCCTTTGGGTCCAAATTTTAAACTTTCATTTGAAATCACATTATTAAAATGGGTTTTGGGTCTTGGGTCCACTTGTTTATAAATTGTTTTCTAAAATGAACCTCAAAAAATTTATTTTGCTTTAAGCTTAATGGGAACCCATTTAATTTATTTTCAAAAGGCCATTGAAAACTTATAGATTGGAAAAATCCTTATTTTATTTATGTTATTTTTTCAAAAGAAAGACAAGGCGCATTGGACACCTTCCATTATATTATCAAGGGCTTGAAAATAAATTAAAAAAAATAATCAAACATAATAAATAACTAAAAAAACAAAAGGATGGCTTATGCCTTACAATAGGAAAAAAGGGAACAAAAAATGAAAATTAGTCATAATAATAATGATAAAAGGGGAACACTAAAATCCAACAAGACAAGCTTGGGGGTATTCTATGTTTCAAATCGACTCACACAAGACACAGAATAAAGAAATTCAAAAGTGAAACTCCCTGACCGTAAACATGATTCCAATTTATGTAAAGGAAATGAAATATAACAGTCTAATTTCACTATGACACCCAACAACAAGAAAGAGTTGAACTAAATTGAGTCCTATCACTATTCAATTAAAATAAACATTTCAAAATGTCAAACATTATCTAGAAATTAAACCAAATTTAAACTCAACATTTCGTTCAACAATAACACATTCAAATCCTCAAAAAATAACAAAAAATAATTTAAAATAACAGATAAAATAACATATTAGGAAAAGAATAGCAACCAGAAATAGTAAAAAAATAGCAAATAGAAACAATAAAAAAAGATTAAAAAACAGCAAACATAAACAGTTTTAAAATAATATATTGAAAAAACAGCAACCAAAAATAGAAAAACAGATTAAAAAAACATAAACAGTAAAAATAAATAGAGCCATAAATGAAGTAAAAACAAATTAAAAACAGAAAAAATAATAAAAACAAAACCAGTAGCATATTAAAAACAACATAGTCAGATTTGAGACAAGCAAATACCCCTTTACTCATGGATCCCTCCAAGAAAATCTTGGACCCAACAAATATACAATCATTGTTGTCACAAAAAAATATAAACAAAAAAGAAAAGTTAAAAGGAAAAGAAATCAACTAGAGGATGAAAAAATGGTTACCTCTTTGATGATT
This sequence comes from Ceratonia siliqua, assembly GCA_034509205.1. NCBI lineage: Eukaryota > Viridiplantae > Streptophyta > Magnoliopsida > Fabales > Fabaceae > Ceratonia > Ceratonia siliqua. The sequence continues at coordinate 4,451 of JASKGM010006907.1, forward strand.
ATGAGAGCCAACTCTCTCTCTCCCTTGCTCACACTTCTCCTTTTATGGCCACCCAAAATACAACATTAAAATTAGAGATTGAAGAGAAAAAAAATGAAAGAGTGGAAAGGATGGTGAGGGGAAGAAGAAGAAGAGAGAGAGAGAGAGAATGAAAAGAAAAAAAAAATGAGGGGTGGCTGGAAGCTAAAAGAAATGAGGAAGTGATGGAGATGGGAGAGAAAAACAAAGGAGTGGGTGAGTATGGTGATGAAGGCGTGTAGGATAAGTGAAAGAGCGGGAGAGAGAGAGAGAGGAATGAAAAAGAATCCAAGAAAGAAAGGGGTGGGTGATTGTTCTTGCAAGACGAAAAAACACGTGAGAGAAAACAAAACGTCCAAAGGGAGGGGGACGGCTACCCATTTGAAAGAAGGAGAGGGGTTAGGTTAAAATGAAGAAGTGAGTTATGAGTTGGGTTCATGAGTATGGATTAGATGGGTAGGATAAGAGGGAAATGGGCTAAAAGATTGGGTTAAGGATTTGGGTTGAATGGTTGCTAATGGGTTGAAGCAAGTGGGTTGGACCAATTTTGACGATGTTATTGGGCCAAAATAAACATAAGAGAGAAGAAAAAGTGTGCTTAAGTGAGATACATTTTTATTTTTGTTTTATTTCTTCTTCTTTTTTTGTGATATTTGTTTTCTTCCTTTTGTTATTCATTTTTGTATTTAAAAATTTTTTTATTACTTTTTTGTATTTTGTATTTTTTTTGTTTTTATTATCCTTCCAAATTTGCATTTCTTGAGTTCTTTTTGTACTTTTTATTTTTGCATTTAACTCTTCTCTTCTTTTTTCGTATATATTTTTAAATAAAAAACATAAACAAAATTGAGTGCTTACAATTGTCCCTGTTTACTTGCTTCTTGATGGGAAAAAAATGAAAAACTAAAAGTTGTTCAAATATACTTAAAAAGAATAAGTAAATATAAAAAACACGAATTTTGTCTAAAAGTGAAACTAGTAAGCAAAATTGAGATTTAAATGGCAAGGGACATAACCTCATACTGCCAGGAGATTTTGAAACAAGGCACATGGGAACCTTAGTGCCTGGTATTTTTGAAAGAAGGCATAGGGCAAACCTCAATGTCGAGTAATTTTGAACATGGCACAGGCAAACCTCAAGGCCAGGTGTTTTTGAAACAAGGATGGGCAAACCTTATGCTGGGTGATTTTGAAACAAGGCAAGGGATAAACTTCTACTACCAAATGGTTTTGAAACAAGGGAAAGGACACACCTCTATCGAGATTTTCTAAAATAAGGCAAGGGACAAACCTCTACTGCTAGGTGATTTGAAATAGGGTAAGGGACAAATCTATACTTCTAGATGATTTGAAACAAGATAAGGAACACACCACTATTGCCGAGAGTTTATGAAATAAAGCAAGGGATAAACCTTGACTACCAGATGATTTGAAACAAGGCAAGGGACACACTGCATACTACCATGAGATTTTTAACAAAGCAAGCATTTGGAAAATGTACCTTACACTTCCAAGGAAGACTTAACCAATCCGTTCTCTCTTTGTATAATTGGTTCCTCATTTTTCTTTAAACTACCTATCCAATTATATCACTGGAATTACTTTTTCCTAATGATCTTCTCTTTTCCAACAATAAGCATTGAATCTTAGTTATTCACAAAAAAGAACTTGATACTGGTCTAAACCATGTCAAGTAACCCATTCTTAGTTCAATAGAATGGCAAAATAGGGAGACAACAAAATTTTGCCCCATTTTAAACTTTTTTAGTGTATGCAGTCCTTGATTTTTATATTGCAATCAATATGAATCTTGTGCCCTTTGAAAAAAGTTTGTCATTGGTAGCAATATTTTCTTGAAAATTTTCCCTAGTTTCAATTTTTCACATTATTGTTCCAATCTCAAGTCTCTGCTTGAATGTCAGACTCTTTAATTACAAAACATTTTAAACTTGATGCCCTAATTTTTTCCTAAGCTACCTTTTCGGGTTTTCAACTTAGTGAGCATTTTCTTCTTCCTTATTCTTTTCTTTTTAATTTTTTTATTTGATGAATCATTCTTTCGATGATAAGTATTGAGTCTTAACTTTGTAACCATCTTGTTATCGGTTCAGACTGTGTCAAGTAGATTGTTCCTGGTTCCTGTAATGTAAAATTGATTAGCAATGAAACACTACGGAGTGATGTTTAATTTAGCCTTTGTTAATCCACCGAAATCTTATCCAATGAATATATCGAGGAAGAAGTCTATCAGATGAACAAACCTCTTTCAAGTATGTTGAAAAGAGAAAGGGATCATAAAGCCCTTGTTCAAATGATATAAAATCAAAACCCATAGACAATACCATTTTGCCCCAGTTCAGTTATTGAGAAGGAAGTCTATTAGGTGAATAAACCTTCTTTATTGAAGCAAGAATGTTGAAAAGAAATAGGGATCGTAAAGCCCTCATACAAATGATAAAAAGTTGAAACTCAAAGACAACGCAATATTGCCCCAGTTCAATTATTGAGAAATAAGTCTATTAGCTAAATAATCCTCCTTTGTTGAAGTAAGTCAATAGAAAAGCAAATGGGTCATAAAATCGAGTCTGTTAGATGAACAAACTTCTTTTATTGAAGTAAGAGGCAGAAAAGTCAAAGAAAGGGGCAACGAAACTTTGCCCAGGTTGAGTTCTTCAACTTCAGCAATCATTGATTCTCATATTGCAACTAATATGCACCCTCTATCTTTTGACAAAAACATATTGCTAATGATAGTGATACCCAACAAAAAAATTGCTCGAATTGCAATCCCTCGCGTTGTTGCTTTTATCTCAAATTTTTGGGTTATCCAATTTATGTTAATTACAGGTCCTTTTCAAATTGATGCTTAATTTTTGTTTAAGCTACCCTTTTGGATTTTTGACTTAACGGGCTTCTGTTCTCTCTCTTCTTCTTCTTCTTTTTGCTTAAGTCGTCATTTCTAGTTTTTGACTTAGTGTGTTTTTCTTTCTTGTTTCCTTTTCCTTTTCATTTATGCTTAGTAGTGTTTGACTGAGTGAAAATTCACTGGCTTTGGCAACTCTTGGATGTTTTCACTTTCTAACCTTTCTGGTTACTCATGATCTTGAGCTTTTTGTAATTTAGATTACTGATTTGTGTTTTCATTATAAGAATAATTCAAACTCTTTTTGCGAAATGTTTTTTTATTGTTTCGTTATGCTATTCTCTGAAGGCACTAATGTCTATATCCATTTTAATATGAGAATCAAAGAACGGATGCTGAAAAATCTCTAGATTTTGAAAACATTGAGAGAATAATTTCCCTGAATGAGGGAATTGAGATGACAAACGAGGATATTTAAAGAAATGAGAGTATGACGAACTAAAATAATGAAAAAACACTAATTTCTAAATTTCTTTTCAAAAGATAAGATAAGGTCCACCCTTAATAAAAGTCAAATGGCCTTGGACTTCAGCCAAATGAGTCAAGATTGAAGTTAAACAACACTCAAAAGTGTAATTATTGTGAATCAATTTTGTGTCATAGTTGCTGAGAAGTTGGTCTCCTTGATCCAATTGATTCGAGAATCTCCCTTTTCATCTTCCCCTATAATGCGATTCACTTAGCCATTTCCTCCCTAGATGGGCAACATACTAGTATTGATGTTCAAGCCATTATGGTCTAGTTGGATGGTTCCATGCTTGAGTAATTTCATGACTTGCCTCTAGAAAGGCTAATATCTCTCTATTGTATAGCTTCCTGCATTGAAGTGGTATAAACATCATGCTTTGGGATCATACCATGCAGGGTATAGGGAGTTGGATCGATTGATCTTGTACTTATGAAGTAAAGATGAAGTAGTTGTTTGTAAAGGGCGGTGTTTGACATTTGAAAGTCAGGGAATGTATTTTGGATGGCTTGTTTTGTGGCTTCCTTGATGTTTTACCCATGTGGAGCATCTATTGCAGTGGTGGTGCCACCCTTTTGTTTGTCATATTTTGAGTCATTGGTTATATAAACTTAGTTAGCTACTCTTGCAGTTGGTCTCAATGCTTGATGCTCAGTTAACATAGGTATTGCCCTTTTGTTCAACCTTTGCAGAGATTGAAAATGTTTGGTCAGAGCCTTCCTCACAAGCGCAATGATATGTTTTTTTTTTGGAATAAAACAAATCAACTCTAAATTTTTAGCATGAAACTTACCATTAGTGGTTTAGTGCCGTTCATTGAATCATTGAATCCTTTAATGAGCATAGATTAGCATTAAGGACTTCATCCCCAGCCATGGCCCTATTGAGAGTATAATACTCCACAAAGAAGGGCATGGTTAACAATGTCCTAAGGATGAATAAAACGGTCACATATGTATTGTCTATTTGAAAAAAAAAGGTGCATGATTGAGCAAAAGAAAGACACAAATGAGTTTATCTTTAATGCCAATCATTTTAGCTTCAATGATTCAAGGGCCTTGACATGAAACCCCAAAATGGTAGTGGAAACTGATGATATTGTCATGCTAAAAAACAATGCTAGGTGATGCTATGAAAAACTCTTTCCTTTGTTGTTACTTTTTTTCATAAAATGATGCAACAAGGTGAGTAAAAATGATGATAAAGAAAGAAAGGAAGATTGCCACTTTCGAAAGCAATGCAAGGTTCGGTTATGAAATTTTTTTTATTTTTGATTTTTTTAAATGCAATGAGGTAGGCAAAAGAGAAAAGGGAAAATAATATGATAGGGAAAGATAGTAAAGAGATAGAGCATGTTGTTGATTACCTTATTTAGGTTGGCTTTAGGGAAGATAAACTTATTCTAAGTGGGTCAAGGCACTAACTACAAATTAGCTACTAGGGTCAATTTAACAGTGCATTAACATCATGGTTGGTCTATGATCTTAGTGGAATGGCCTTTAAAACCAAATACCTCTATTGAAACAGTGAAGATATCAACTTTCCAGTACAACGGCACAGGTGGATCGAGCCTCCACATACAGCTACCTGGATAAATGAGTTAACAATCTGAGTAGAGGTTTTCATGAATACCCTAGAGAATATATCCTAACGAGCATCACTACACCACCTCCTTTTTTTAACATGAGATTCTCACAGACCTAGGTATAAAGTGCAAATGTGTGTGCATAGTGTGTGTGAAGAGCATACAAACCTTAACCCTAATTGATCTACCCAACAACAACCCCAAAACAATATAATAAAGCATTTAAAGGTAATTTACCTTAGGGTGTAAACAAAGTATCACTGTTATAGTTCTCCACCCTAGGGTTTCAACCAAAAAAGACATTATGGAAAGCGATTTAAATAAGCACATGCATAAATTCCATAAAGTAGTTAATTACAAATGCTAAAGCAGTATGAAGCAAATATTTACAACATGCTAAAGCTGTTGAGAATAAGTGGCTCTGGAAAGCAAGTTGTATTCCCTAATTTAATATAAATACATTTTAATATTAATAAATAAAGAGTTTATTTATGTAAGCTTTATTTTCTAGCTATCAAGGTTCTTAAATTCTAATGAACTAAGATATATTTGTATAAGGGTTATTCAAAAGAAGATATGTATATTTGGATGAATCTAAAATACTATTCACGGTCACTGAGTAGAGTTGGTCACTCTATTCAATTAAAACTGTAGTGTCTAAATTACCTATATAAAAAGAATCATATTCTTTTCTAAGGGAATGATGAATCTCAAATCACTGAAGTAGTTGACTTCAGGTAATGAAACTATTACTTGAATTGGAATAAAGTGAGATTTCAAGTTCAAGGTAATACATTTACTTTAAACTTAAACTCACACACATTGAATCTGCTAGTGGAAGAACCAAAATATTGATGAATTGTGGACTTGTGTTCATGACCATTGTAATCTTTGATATATTATGGGCACGACCATTGTGTGACATTAGCCAAGACTTTGTATGTTGGGATGATAGTGTGAGTAGACATCTGGGAACATAAATCCAAGAAATAGAGTTTATAGCATTGCATCACTTCTGGTGATTTCAAGAAGACAAGTGACATATTTGATAAACATGAAATTTATACATGAAGTAACCCTCATAAATAGGCTTCTGTAGTGTTTATTGTGTTCAGCTGACAT
>JASKGM010006908.1:0-10563 GCA_034509205.1 Ceratonia siliqua
AGTTTATCATATATGGATAATAAATTTCAAAAAGAGAAAGAGAAAGACGAATAAAATCCACTAGAATCAAGTAAATCCTACTTATTTAGTATGGAACTCACTCATTTACGTTCACAATCTCTTTCTCATTGAGATGAAATGAAGAAAAGCCAATTGGACTAAGAATTTTTTTGCCTGCAGATTATCTTAATTTGGGTAGTTTATTATGTAAATTTTACTATATTGGGTAGTAAGTAATGAAATGGTGGCTATACAACTTAGAAAAATACAGAGATTTGCATACCAGCTAATATTGTAACGTGAGGTTGTTGGAATTAGTCATAGCTTAGAAGAGAAAATTTTTTCAATAAAAGAAAGTGAAAGTTCAAATTAAAAATATATGATTAAAATATATTTGTGTTTAATTGCCTTTGTGAGTGCTCTTAATTAATACAAGAAATTACTATTTTTGAATGATTATGTTTATATGCTTTTCTTGTGATAGAGTTTAAACCTCTAAATTCTCTATATACATATAACTCCAATGGCATCCATAATGTCATTTATTATTTATATTAAAAATGTATGTATGAGTTATTTTAAAATATAATTGATGACCACAATAAATAAAAAAAATTGTACTTTATGTAATTTTTTATATATAATTTTTTGAAAATTTTTAAATAATCACACATCAACGGGTATTAGTTTTCTTTGTATTTATTATAAGATCATTAATGCGAACGTTATACGAATTGTATTAATTACTTACTAATTTAATTATACTATTTAATTATAAATATATTTTGAGTATAATTTCTAACTCTAATTGTCAATTAAATTGTAAAAAATGAAAGAAAAGAGAGTCTTTGGAGTGTTATTAGTGTTATACAATTGCAATACCAACTTTAGTAAACCAAATAGCATAAATCTTTGAATTAAAATTTAAAATAACATAATATTATAACATTTTTAATCTAAATGGTAGTAAGAAGGTTTGAATTTAATTTTTTCTATAAACTATTAAGATCAGCTCTTCATTAGATATAACTTAAATAACTTAATATTATAAAATTTCTTTTAAAAGGTTATGTTATGTTAACCTATTATATATAATGTCATTGATAATGACATGATATCATGTATTATTATATAAAAGATATATATATTTTATTTTATTTAAGGGTGATTATGATATCACATCATTTGTACGTCATATTTTAAAGATATTATAAGTTTTTTTAATTATATATATTTAATTATTCAAAAAAAGTGAAAATTAAAAAATTGTCGGGAGTCATGGGCATGAACTATGAAGCGAAACGGTCAAAACGCAAAACCAAAGTTCGGCGTTCAAAGGCAGAGGAAGGCCCACACGAACGCCAAGCTGCCACGTGCGATGGGTGACTACGAAAGTAACGGCTCGGTAAAAACGATGACCCCAGTTCTGAAGTGGGACCCACTCGCCGTTTCCTTGCAATCAAAGTAACGTTCCTGCCTCCTCCCTCCCTCGTAGTCTTCTGTTTCACTTTCCCATGCTAATTTTTTAATATTTTAAATAAAATTTTATAAAAACAATTCTCACACAAAATTTGAAGTATTCCGTATATAAAAAATATTTAATGATTTTTCTCTTATTATATATTTTTATTTGCACTTAAATAGTTATCTATACTGATATAAAATTTTGGTTTTCTTTTATACTTATATATCTTAATTTTAGAGAATAAAATGTCTCAAATAGTAAGTAATTATATTAAAATTTGAATTATTTATTGTTTTTATTTTAAAATTAATAAAGATAATAACTTATTTTAATTTTTACAATAAATATATTTTCATAATTTATATGTAAATAGAACATTAAATAAAAATAAATCATTTTAATTAATATTAACTATCTAAAGCCTTAAAATTATTTATTTTATAATATAAAATAAAAATTTAATTAATTTTTTATTGCTCTACAGCTTTCGTATTTATAACGAAAAACAAAAAATAAATTGACATAGAATTTTATATGAAAATTGAAAATTAATGAAGCATATGTAATTTATATTAAGGGACAAATGTTTTTTTTTCAAAATTCTTCATAACATCATAAGAAAAATTATAATAAACATAAATTTTACGATCTAAAATAACTAAATATCTCAAATAATTTAATAATTTCACTATAAATTATAAGTAACCTTCTATTTGTTTCCAAACTCTTTACACCTCAAGGATTTAATTTCAGCTCTTTGTATTTACCCAAAATTAAAATCAATTATAAATTAATTATTATAAAGTTGTTAGTTGGTATAATTAGCAAAATCTTAAACAACCATGATTTATCATAAATGCAATAATCTGTTAGAATTTCTTTTTTAACATTTAAGTGGTGTCGTTTTTAACATGAAGTGTTTCGTGGTGAGAGTTCGAATTTTTGCTCCTTCCTCTAATTATTGAAAAAAATTATTTTATTTTGACCAAAGTTTTTTAAAAAAAAATTAGCTGGCATTTTTAACTTGTTTTTTCATTTTTTTTATTTTAAAATATTTGTTTAAGATAACTTTTGGTCAAATTATTTTATAAAAATGTGTTACTAAATAAAATATTAATTTTTATAAAGTTATTTAAATGAAATTAACTAAATAATGTAATTAATATTATTGAATGTTCGTAACAGTTGGTAACGGCGCGTCACCGCGCCGTCCGGTGCCTGTCCAATCTTTGTGGTGTGAAGGGGAAGCATTGACAGAATGACAGACGCTTCAGTCTCAACCGTGCATCGCCACGTGTACTGCTTTAACTCTTCTTTATGCCTTTGCCGACTCTCGCTTACCTCAACAGTTTCGCCTTTTCATATTAGAAAATAGAAATTAGTATAAGTTTAAGCATTTAAAATTTTAATTTTTAATTTTTTAAAAAACCAAAAAAATTATATATATATATATATATATTAATTAGTTTCACATAAATAATATTTTCACAAATCTTATAAAATTTTATTTTAATTATTTATCATTATTCATCATACTCAATTTATATCACTACATATTTATTAAATGACTAAAGTTTTTATGAGAATTGTGAAATCACAATTTATGTAAAACCAGCCTTTCTCTTTTTGTATCTCTTCCACAAATTCTTGCATTCCTTATATCATTTACGAATCACTCTTTAAAAAAAAAAAAAGTGAACATGAGGATTATACAAGAAGTAAAAAAAATTTATATTAAAGTTAAAAGTTTTTGTTATTAATTTTATATGTGTAATCCATAAATAATGTAGTGAGTATAACTAATAAGTTGAGTTCACCTAAAAAATTTCTATCTCTTATCAATTTTTAATTTCTGTATTTTCAATTTATTTGTAAGAAAGTAAATTATTTTTATGCATAAAAAATTAGACTATCCAATAATATTATGAGAAGTTAAAAAAAATAAATCTCATAATGATGGTTTTGAAATATATATTTTTTAGAGATACATGATTAAAATTACTTTGGTTTAAATACACTAGAGGTCTTTTATATTTTTTTGGTAGTAGAGGTCTTTTATAGTATTATGAAAGTTTTAATTTGATATATCATTTTTAACTTAAACAATGTTCTTACTTTATATTTTAAAAATTTTAATTAAATTCATTTATGATATTTTCAATAATCTACAAATGAAAAATAATGATATTGTGCAATTATTATTTTATCATTATGAATATGACTATTTGATAATTATCAAATAAAATTAGGCCGGATAAATAAGAGGACAAAGGTAAAATAATGTGCATCTCATATAATTTCACTAATAATTTCTCAACTATTAACTCAAAGTGAACGACAATAAGGTTACATATTCTAGTTAACTACACTGCCATCAATTTTTATTTCCAAATCAATAGAAATATATGACAAAAAGCCTTGATATTTGATACACTAATATTCTATATACCATAATATCTTAGATATCATGGTATAAAAGAATAAAATATAAAATATAATGATATTTAAAATTCTTATATATAGTGTAACAATTAAAATTTGCCAAACAAAAAATGTAATTGATATTTTATAAATATTAATAAAGATAAAAATTATGTAATATAAGATATTATATAAAATAGTATGATCACATAATATTTTATTATCTTAAATATTACTAATTATTTTAAATAATAACATATTAAATATAACCATAATAAATATTAAGTACTAAAGTTTACTTCTATAAAAAAATTTTTTTATAAAATTTACAACTTTTATAAATTGGCTATATTGGGCCACCATACCTTATGTCAGTTGGGAAAGTTAAGATAAAAAAAAATTTATGCAAATTACGTTCCTCTATTCTCTTTTGTCCATCATACTAAAGCGTAGGGATGCTGCTTTTCATCTTGAAAAGCTTCACTTTTGTTAAAATCGTTTTTAGGGTTTAGATTTAGGGTTTAATTATTTTTTATTTTAAAAAAAAAAGAGTATAAGAATAGCTATTCTAAAAAGTATTTTTTTTTTGTTTTTGGTTAAAAGTTGTTTTAAGTGAATAAGAGAAATTTTTTTACATTTTTATACTATTAACATATTTTTATTCATGTATGTTTAATGTATAATTTTCTCTATTTTTTTTATAATTATTATAAAATTATAATAAACAATTTATTCTAAAATTTATATTTATAAAAATAAAAATAAGAATTCTTAATAATATATTTTATAATTTTAAATTTAATATTAAAAAAATATTAATTTTTAAAATTTGTGATAAAGTATATTTTTATTCAAACACTATATAAAAAATATTTTTACATACTCTTTTTAATAATTTTATAAGTATAAAAGTGCTTTTACATTTTAACATCCAAACATAACAAATATATATTTTTTTCAATAAAATCATTTTTATATAACTATATTCAAACACCAAATACTATTTTTTTTAAATTAACACTTCTATTTAAAACACCTACTAAATAGTACAAGCCCATCCAAATACTTCCTAAAGTATTTAGCTAAATATTTCAACAAACAACTTTAGTCTTTATATATATAAATTATTATTTGGGATCATATTTAATATTTTAATTAAGTAAAATATTTTTGTCTAAAAAACTAATTTTTTACTTCTGATTCTTCTTTATATGATAAGTTATAATTTTGACTTAATACATTTTTTATTCTTCTAATATTATACAATTTTAATTTAGTTTCACTATTTTTAATTTAAAGTTTAAATAATTTTGTTCTTTTATATTTTATAAATATTTTAATAAGTCCATTTATTATATTTTTAATTTTATCCCATAAAATAATAATTTTATGGTTAATTAACATGTTTGACCTTATTGGTATTCATATTGAGTTACTGTTTAACATATAATCAGATAAAAATATAAAATCACGCTAAATCTACATGATTTGACCTTCTTCATGTATACTAATTAATTGTATATAGTTCATCATGATTTCATTTAATAATTTATCTACATGGAAAATAACATATCTATGTATACTAATTAATTGTAAGATCATAATTTTTTGTGTTTGAATGAGAAAAATATAATCATTGTCTAAATTTAAAATAGATGGACTAAATTAAAAACTTTACAATATTAAAGTGAACAAAATTGTATTTATGTAGATAATCTTTTATTTCTCTCCTACATCAGAAAAAATAAAATTTGCTATTAATTTAAAGTAAAATTTTATGTTGATTAAATACAAACAAAAATAAAAATAAACAGCTTTTTTTTTCTTTATTGAAACAATTTTTACTACCTTCTTCAACAGACTTAAGCTATTCTCTCAAGTACAGCTACCACTCATTATTAATTATAAACATAAATAAGTAATCAATCTTAATTATCTAAAGTCATTATCATGTAGGACGTTCAAGCAACATTGTCCCCAAAGGATTTGAAAAAAAAGCCCTACTTGTGAGTTGCATCACATGATACATTTTAATTTATTCTTTGAATTGCTTCTTAATCAAAATTTGTCCCTCTTAGTGTCTAATTAGTGTCCTGTGATTAGAAATGCCTAAGCTTTTGCTAACACTTATTTAACAACGATAATTAAGGACCTCACGAGTGTTCGTCCCACCCGTGCGATCAAATCTCAGAAATGATTAAAAAATAATTTGCCTCTAATTATGACTACTCACTGGATTTCCGGGTTGATTAATCTTGTTTTATACTAAAGCATGTCACCCGAACATGCGGCAAATTAGGTGCTTTAAGTGCAATTAAATATGTAGCTAATAGAAACTTAAGGCAACGAAAGGAAGATTGTGTCAAAAGAAATGTTGAAATTAAAGGGGTCAAAGGAAAAAGGTTAGACCATATCAATCATGACATCAAAGAATGACTTTTTTTTTTATAATTTTTTTAATTTAATCCCTTTTGAATTGATGATTTTTCTAGTCAAACTATCTGGAAATCTAGTGCTATAGAGCTTCCTATTTTATTACATTCTTTGTTTTTCTGCTCTTGTTCTGATCTCTAGCTGTGGTTCTATTGTATGCAAGAGCCATTTTTAGCTCATACTTGTTTATTAATTATTTTATAATATAGATCTCGTCAGGCAGATCTCAAATTTTATTTATTCAGATATTTTAAAAAATATTGTATTTAATAACATTTCATAAATTTTTATTTTTAGAATTTTAAATGGAGGAAGATTTGAATAATTTATATTAATAACTAACATGACGATACATGTTATGAGAAATAAAGATATAATGTATAAGATTTACTGTTTAATTTATGAGTCTTACTTGTTTTTATTTATTTATTTATTCATGTACATAATATATTTCTTTCTTAAAATATAATAGAGTGATGTGAGTTATCAAAATGAGAAAATTCAAATAAGAGAAATAAATATATTGTATGCCCATAAGGCTCTAGCTTAATTAGTAAGTCTTCCTTATATTTAATATTTATAAACCTATACACATTATGTCTATTTTTCTTCAAACATAATTTTATATTCTATTGTTCTCCCATCAAATAAAAAGATTTAGATTCAAGTAAGAAAAAATATCTCAAAATATATAACACCAAAAAACTCTATAAAATATCATTTTAAAATACAATTTTCCCAAATATGCTAAAGATAATTTAGACATTATTTTTTAAATAAGAGAACATGAAAGAAGCCCTAAAGGAAACAAACAATCAAGGCTACTCGTGGGGCATTGAAAAGTTTTATTATACTTTGAACTCAAACTTTTTAGAATTAAAAAAAAATTAGGAAGTATTCCCACAACATTTTAAATATTATTATATAAAATATTAAGATATAAAATATTATATCCAAGAACATTAATTCAATGATATCATTCTTAATACTAATTAATTGTTAGTTGATTTTAATATTAAAAGTTCAAACCCTTACCCTCCAATGAAATACTATTTATCGGTAAAAAATAAGATATAAAATATTATGATATTTAAGATTTTTATATTTGATATAACAATTAAAATTTGTTAAAAAATATACAATTATCATTTTATAAAAGTTAGTAAAACTAAAAATAGTGTGATGTAAATTCCCATACGGTACAAGATATTACTTAAAATGATATGATCTCATGATATATTATTATTTTATATGTTCCCTATCATTTAAGATAATAGTATACCAAATATTAATATATTAAATATTATATATATATATATATATATATATATATATAATTATTGAGATTAAGAAACACTTCACATAGTCTAAAATTGAACTCAATATCTAATCTATTTAATATTTATAAAGAATATGAAAAACAAACATTTATGGACATGGCTGCCCATTTCCTAGAAAGAGGGCTACTTGTAAAGGACCTAGAGAAGTGGTAAAACCGACCTGGGTAAAAGCAAGACAAGAAATGGCGAAGAAGCCCTTTTTCAAAGAGGAAAAGGGTTTGACACTGCTTTTAATCAAGTCATGGGGTTCTCTTGAGCCTAACTAAAGCAACCAATTAGTTTTAATTAATTAAAGGGCAAAACTTCTAATGAACTTTTAGGAAAGCAAGTCATAAATTACTGCGCTTCATGCCAAATAATTATCAATATATCTGCTTAAAGCGGATTTTATTTTTGGTGAACACTACAATGCTCTCAGGAGCATTGTATTTTATTTTTAAAATTATAAATTATAAATTTTAATTTTTTTATATTTTTTATTTTAAGAAATAAGTATAAATTTTTTTAAAAAATATAAAAAAATAAGATTTTTTTGAATTTTTTTTAAGTATTATATTATAAACTTTTTTTTTATTTTTGTATAATTCTTTTTAAATTTCTCTAACTTAATTTTTAAAATTAAAATTTTAAAAAAATTAAAATTTTAAAAATAAAAAACCCTCCCCTATTGCTAGTCAGGGATAGGGTAGAAACTCCCTTTATTTTTTTATACAATAAGAAGTATGTCGATTCGTACTTAATTGGGTAATATTAATATTATGATCATCTATTTATTTTAGATGACAATGATGCATAAAATGAAAAAAAATAAAAAAACACATTGTGATTATTTAAAGTAAAATAGACGACTACGATCAATGCTAACATAATCTATCTATATTGAAAAAATTAGTAAAAAGATTAAAGATAAAAATACAAACTTGTATACTTAGAATATATATAAGACATTGTCCTTAAAATATTATTTGCCTCTACTAGTTGTTGTCAGGTTTAAACAAATACGTTTCTAGGATTTATCTAAACAACCAAAAAATAATATTGTTCTTTTCTCAAGAACTCTTCTGAATAGATGAAATTGAGTAAATAGAGAGAAAATAGACTGTGTAAGTTACATTTTCTCTTATGGATTGTCTCTTATTTATAACATTTCATCAAACCATTATGTTTTTTAATTGAACTATGATATCTTTTCATTGAACAATTGTGTTTTTTATTAAATCATAGTGTTTTTTTAATGAACTATTATGTCTTTTCATTGATCAGATACAACTTTTAAATACACATTTTTATTCAGTAAACACAACTTTTTTATGAAACATTATGACTATTTGTTCACTTAATTTTTTAAAATAACTACTATTGTCCAATAATATGCATTCCTAACATGACTAAAATCCGAATCTTAATAAGAATATCTTTATATTAGCTTGAGTGTCAAATTGAAATTAAGTCAATTCTCAAAAGATCTTAAGTACGTATCTCTTATGTCAACTTGATACTAGACTCGATTTAAACTTAAATAATTATGATAGAGAATACACTCTCTTAACCATTAGACTAATTCAGTAATTTGGTCAAGGAAGCATTAATACCCAATCCAAGTGATCAAATTAAAGAATGATTTGTTTATTGTTCTTTTAGATAAAAGTATTTTAAAATTAATTTATGCAAATTAAGTTTTTTATTCAGCGATTTTAGAAAGACACCTCTAAGTTTATTTCTTAAGAATTGCCCTCAAGATTTAAACCTAGTCCCTCATATTTGTTATTATTATTATTTTTTATTGCAAAATAAATTTGTTTTGATCGTGGGTAATGGACCATTGAATGTGGAATTTCTCTTCAAATTGCTTTTTCTTTTTTTCAAGCACCCATTTTATTATCCTAAAAGTAGTGTTTTTTAATTTTTTTTATAGACTAGTGTAACGTTAAAAAATAAATGAAGATTTAAAATTCTAATATTAAAATTTTTCAATATTTAATATTAAAATATATGCCACTTAAACTCTCCCGCCTAAAGGTGGTATTTACTATACAAATTTAATTTATCACATAAAATTAATCATTTAGACAATTTAAATTTAGACATTAAATTTCTAAACAATTAATGAAAATATATTTGGTATATGCAAAAAAAAATTATGTTTGGATGAAATATATTTGTGGTAAATATATAATTTTAAAAAATATTTAAAATGTTTTACTCTAGACAAACCGAGGTAGACTTAAAACTAGTCCCAATAATCCGGATCCTGTACGGTTGTGTGCCGACCACACATAAAATAGTTGTGCCCTCCTTTTTCTGGACATGCGCACATCCAAAGGGGATTTTTTTGTGGCTGTCCAACGTACGATCTTAGTAACTGCACGCCGTGCTACTTACACAGGATCCGCACGCTAGCCCCAAAGTTCCAAACCCTGTCTTAGTTGTCTAGCTCTCAAACTCAATCTTGGATTTGCTCCCATACTATCATGAACTCAAAAATTAAAAAAAAAAAAAACAAATTTTTGTATAATTTATATTTTTTATTAATTTTTAATTTTTTTTTAATTAAGACGTGCCACAGGTATGGGTGTCAAAAAGGGCCAACCCGGCCCGTCAAGGACCGGCCCTTGACGAGCCGAGCCTTAACTAGCCGGGCTAAAAAAACCCTTTTACTAAAAGGGCCTCAAAAATCTAACCTGGCCCTAACCCTACAGGGTTACAGGGTTAAACGAGCTTTTAACGGGCCAGCACATGAAAAATTATAAAAAATAAAATATTATAAAATTTCATACAAAACAAAACCTAAACTATCAATCAATAATTCTCAATAATTATATAAAATTTTATTCACAACAAAACATCATCAATCCATAATATATTTATAGATTTAATCTCCACAAAATTTCAAAGACAATAGCA
>JASKGM010006910.1:0-10558 GCA_034509205.1 Ceratonia siliqua
ACATTTTGAATATCGTCACAAAAAATGGCTTCTGTGACGACAATAATGGTGTCACAAAAGCCACCTTTTGTGACGATATTCAAAATGTCGTCACAATAGGTGGCTTTTGTGACGCCATAATGGTTGCCACAAATGCAGCCTTCTGTGACGACATTCAAAATGTCGTTACAAAAAATGGCTTCTGTGACGACAATTTTCCTACTTTCAATAAAATGGACTTGTGCACTTTCTATTAGTTCTTTACATTTAAAGTAACTACTTTCATGGAGTTATGTTTTCTTTGAGTGAGAAGCAGTGAAAATTTTTTCTGTTAGTTCTTTGGTTAAATCATTGCTTCATGATTCCCTTTTCAAAATTTTTAGTGCACTTAGTCTTATACTTTATTAGCTTAGAAAGTTATATGTGAATGGAGTGGAAAATTTTTTGTTTTTGCCTTAAGTTTTATCTAAGTTGCTGCATGATGAAAAGAAAATCCAGCCACAAAGATGATTGGAAAAAAATAAAATAAAGGTAGGGCAATGCTTTGATGTTCCAGTATGCTTGGTAACTAGGTTCTCACACCAAAAGTGGAGAGCATTCATGTCAAAAGGTACTTGGATTATGATCGTGCAAAACATACTAGTTGAATGTGATTTATTGAGTAACTAGGGTTTTGTACCAAAAAGTATAAAGTCTTCACGTCAAAAGGCAACTCACATACTAGAACTAGCTTCCAATGAAAAAAAAATCAAAGAAAAAATAACAATTTGGAAAAAGAAATAGAAAAAGAGGTAAGAATTTGATTGTTTACTTATTTGCATATAGCAATCCGAGTGCAAAGTGTAAGGTACACACACACTTGACTAGATGAATTGTGAATGATGCTTTACCCCATTAACTCCCTGAAAAATTTAGAGATGCTTTCTCCTTTCTTTGATAGCTAACTTTCATGGAAGTTTGTGAAATGCAAATGTAGGGATCCTAACAAGAGTGTCTTTAGTCCTGATTAGATCATGTGTTTTTGTTTTTATTTTTGTTTTGCTCGAGGACGAGCAAAGGTTAAGTGTGAGGAAATTTGATAAGTGCATAACTTGATATAATTTTATGTTGAATTTTCTTACATTTGATTACTTAGTTCTTGAATTTCTTGAGTTATTAGTTGTTTTTCTTTTGTTGCTGGTGTTTCGATTAAAACCCAATTGGAGACAAAGTGCATGAAGTTGAACAAGTTTTGGGTGACTTAGAGGCAAGTCAAAGAGTAAAAAGAATATTTTCAAGCTAATTTCTCAAGGCTTGGACTCCCTAGGGTCCAAAATGTGGCAAAAGTGACACCAGACTTGAGAGATGGACACCCTAGTGCCCAACAGGGGGCATTGGGTGCTCGGAAGAAAATCACCACCACCATAAAGTAGGCGCCTATGACGCCCAAGTGATTTCAACTCCAAATCTCATACTTTAAGGTTGGACGTTGCAGCGCCCAGTTGCCAAGACTGTAGCGCTTCCCCGCGTCTTGTCACTTAAAATAGGCTTCCTACATTAGTTTTAACAAGTTTTGCATACCAAAAATAAGATAGAAATGATAAAAGAGAGGAGAAGAAGAGAATATGAGCTTTAAGGGCTAGATTCGGAGAAGATTAACTAAGTAAAACATCTTCAAAGAATCTCACCATCTTTCTTTCTCTGCTTCTTTTATCTTTTTGTGTTCATGATGTTAATGGATTATACTTTGGTTAATTTTCTAGTTATGTTAGGCTAAAACCCCTTTGGTTGAGGGTGAATTCAAAGCCCTATACTTGATGTTGTGATTAATTTCTTAATGTTATTCTCCATTCTTCCTTGCACAAATTGCCTATGTTCTTCTATGATAATTGCTTATGATTGTTAACTTGATTTGTTTGGGTGACCAACTAAATGAACCTTGGTAACTATCTAATGCTAGAATAAGGAATTAAGATCCTCAATTTTCTTGTTTCCTATTCATAAGTGGCAAATTACAATTAATGATTATGATCAAGTTTTTGTTGTGTGAAACATAGCTTAAGTTAAATCATTTGTGCGTGTGAGATTATTGCCTAAATTAACCTAACATTCTTAACTTAATATTTATGTTAAATTAAACTTAGAAAGTACCATTTCTAGGTTTATTAATGGTTAGAGTGTGAGCATAGAGCACAATCTTTATTTAACGACAATATAATGAAGAATTGGGATAGCAAAGCTTGTTGCTACCTACGGTTGTTAATTTGAATATGAAGTTGGGAATAGTATTGGGTATCATGATAAGTGTCAATGCCTAGTGGTAGAGAATAAATCCTTAACCAGTTTTCTGATCTTAATCTTTCGTGCTATTTTACTTTGTTGTTTTGTGATTCTTGGTTTTCTTTAAATTTTTAGTTACTTGTTAATCATTCATAAACCCCCTTTGTCTTATTCAATAGTTAATTTACATTCGTAGCTTATCAGTTAGACCTAATCATTTATAGGAATGACCCTTGCTCTAAACTTTACTTACCATTATATATACCGGCAATGATTAATTTGACATGCCTTTGGGTTCACATCAGCAAGGGATATGGATCCTTGGGACAGGCTTTTTTGAGGGCTGTGAAGTTAACATACATCATCCATTTCCCATTCACCTTTTCACCATGACTATGTTGGCTAACCATTTCGGATATTTAGCTTCCTTCGTGAATCCTTCCTATAAAAGTTTTTCTACCTCTTCTGTGATAGCTTTTATGCTTTTCTCCTCTAAATACTTTTTTCTTTTGGATGACGCTAGATATAGAATTATCTATTGCTAAAGAGTGATAGATTAGGTTAGGTTCTATACCTTGCAAATCATCTCGAGTCTAAGTAAAGAGGTCTGAATTTTCTTTGAGGAACTATATGAGTCTTTCCTTGAGCTCAGGAGGTAGCAAAGATCCTATTCTGACTTCTCGTTTATCCTTTAGGCTGTTAATTTTCACATATTGGAGGTGTTTGGTAAATGGTCATCTTGATCCTGGTATTTCACATATTAGAGGTGTTCGGCCCACTCTGGTGTCCAATCCAAAACCACAATTCAACCCACCACTGTTGTCTACCCCAAAACTAAATATGAACTAGTAGTTGATGAAGGTTAACAGTTCCTCTATTCTTGTTAAGAAACTTACAGTTGCTGAAATGCTGAAGCGATGGGATAAGGGACTCTGTTTTAACTGTGATGAGAAATTTAGCCAAGGCCATCGGTGTAAGGCCAAACTATTCTTGTTAATGTTGACAAACGATGAAGATGGAGGTATTAAGATTAATGTGGATGAAGAAGTAACGCCATATACTGAAATTACTAATGAGGAGCTACCTCCAACCATTAGCTTTCATGCAATGACTGGGCACCACTTTCCCAAGACACTACAGTTTACTAGAATCATAGAAAGACAAGAAGTGCAGATATTAATTGACGGGGGATCCATGCATATATTCATTCCGGAAAGAGTAGTCAAGCATTTACAAATTCCTATCTTACCATCCCGACACTTTTCTGTAATGGTCAGAATGGAGAATTTCTAGCTTGTATAGGTATATGTCCTTAATTGCCAGTTAAGGTTCAACAGCACCTGTTCTTAGTAGATTGCCATGTGTTACTGCTCAGAGGGGCAGATTTGGTCCTAGGTGTCCAATGGTTAGAATTATTGGGACCTATAGTTAAGGATTACAAGAATTTAACCATGACTTTTAAATGGGATGGTCAAATTGTGGAGTTACAGGATAATTCAATATTAGAACCCACTCCTATTCATTACCATCAGTTGTAAAGGTTACATGCCACAG
This sequence comes from Ceratonia siliqua, assembly GCA_034509205.1. Lineage (NCBI taxonomy): Eukaryota > Viridiplantae > Streptophyta > Magnoliopsida > Fabales > Fabaceae > Ceratonia > Ceratonia siliqua. The sequence goes on from JASKGM010006910.1 coordinate 3,793, forward strand.
ACTCTATTGCATGCTTTCAACTGACATCGGTTGACCCACACATTACCGAATTTGATAACGCTATGATGAAATTTAATCCAGAGGTGCAACAAACCATTATTAGTAATGCTAGCGTCTTTGAAATTCCCACGAGTTTACCTCCCCAGCGAGAACATGACCATCAGATACATGTGATCCTAGGTTCTACACCCATAAGTGTGAAACCCTATCATTATCCACACTTTCAAAAAACAAAAATAGAAAAATTGGTTTCTAAAATGCTTTCAGGTGGAGTGATCCACCCCAGTAAAAGCTGTACTCCTCTCCGGCGCTCCTAGTTAAGAAAAAGGATGGTACATGGCAGTTTTGTGTTGATTACAGGGCACTCAACCAAATTATAGTACCTGATAAGTTCCCTATCCCGACCATAGATGAGTTGTTTGATGAACTATTTGGTGCCACTAGATTTTCAAAAATTGACTTGAGTGTTGGGTATCACTGAATTAGAATGTGCCCTAAAGATGTTCACAAGACTGCATTTAGGATGCATGAATGACACTATGAATTTATGGTCATGCTCTTCAGGCTAACTAACGCACCCTCAACCTTCTAATCAGCCAGAACTCATTATTGAAGCCTTTCCTTAAAAATTTTGTCATAGTATTCTTCGATGACATTTTAACATATACCAGAACATTGCAGGATCATGTGTAACACCTGCAACTAGTGCTGACTTGCTTAAAAGATAATGGATGGTTTGCAAAACTTAGCAAATGCTAGTTTGCCCAAGACCGAATTGAATATTTAGGCCATATGATGTCAGCTCTAGGGGTTGAACCTGAACTTCTATGGTTCAAGCAATTCTGCAATGGAATACGCTAGGCAATGGGAAACAACTTAGGAGTTTCTTAGGCCTTGCAGGAGATTATAAGCGCTTTGTCAGGAATTATGCTACTATTGTTGCCCCGTTAACATCCCTACTACAGAAAGATGCTTTCCAATGGTCATCTGAAGCTGTAGTTACATTTCAATAGCTCAAACTCACATTAACTCAAGCCCCTGTTTTGGCCCTTCCTAATTTTGAGCATCCATTCATCATTGAAATTGACGTTTCCGGTATCGGCATCGGCATAGTTTTGATTCAATCTGTCATCCCATTGCATATTTTAGTAACAAATTAAACTCTAAATTACAACAGTCATCCACCTACATTCGAGAATTATATGCAATCATAGAAGCCATAGCTAAGTGGCAGCAATATGTCCTGTTAAGGAAGTTTGTCATCAAGATTGATCATAAGAGCATTAAGGAACTCATGTCACAAATCGTGCAAATGCCTGAACAGCAACGATTTCTAATCAAAATTATTGGCTTCGATTTTGACTTTCAGTATATCCCAGGAGCTACAAATCAAGTAGCAGATGCCCTCTCTAGACATCATGAAGAAACACCTTTAGTGCCAACCCCTTCGCTGTTACTAACCCTGACCAATCAAAGTTATGAATTGATGAATTACTTACGACTAGAAACGCAACACCTCCCTGATTGAATACAATTGTACCATGCCATCACCCAATGCAGTGGTGATTATCCCCATCATCGTATACACAATGGCTTAATCTGGCACTATGGCCGTATAGTTATCAGTTCGGCTTCTGGGCACAAACTCAACATCATCAAAGAATTCCATGATACCCCTACCGGAGGTCACAATGGTATTGCCCGCACGCTGGCTCAAGTTCAAGCTCAATTTGAATGGCCCCACATGCGTGATGATATTCACCATTATGTCTCTACTTGTCCCACATGCTAGCAAACCAATATGAACCCCTAGCACTTGCGGGCACCTTGCAACCATTGGCTATTCCTCATTAAGTATGGGAAGATATATCCATGGATTTCATTGTGAAGCTACCTCTGTCTCATAGATTCAATGCCATTATGGTTGTGATCGATAGGCTATCCAAATATAGCCATTTTGTCACATTACACCCAGGTTTTACAGCCACCAAGGTTGCTGAAGCTTTTATGACTCACATTGCTAAGTTGCATGGATTTCTAGCCACCATAGTGAGTGATCATGATCCTCTCTTCCTTAACAAGTTCTGGCAAGAATTATTTCACTTAAGTGGTACACAATTGCGGTTCAGTAGCACTTATCATCTGCAAAGTGACGGCCAGATCGAGGTTACCAATTGGGGGCTGGAACAGTATCTTCGCAGCCTTACCTCGGATCACCCGTACCAATGGTACAAATTTCTACCATGGGCTGAATACTCTTATAATACCGCCTATCACTCCATGCTCCAAATGACACCTTATCAAGTTGCATATGGACGGTCCCCACCCAACCTCCTTCCTTGCTCTACGTCAAACACTACAATGGAAGTAGTGGAGGTCACTTTGCTCCAGCGAGCTCAGCTTCTTAAAGACCTTAATTTTCCATGAATGAAGCAGTATGCTAATAAGCATAAACGTGAGTGGACATTTGAGGTGGGCGATTTGGTATTGATTAAATTACAACCTTACAGGAAATCTACCTTGAGTCAATAACCTTATCATAAACTCAGCAAACGTTACTATGGCATATTCCCTATTGAAGCACGTATTGTTCAGGTGGCTTATCAACTCTGTCTCCTGGAGCATATTCAGTTACACAGAGTATTTCATGTCTCTGTTTTTAAATTATATAAAGATGACCCTAGTTTACATACCATCCCATTGCCATCCGCTTTGGTGGATTGCCATTTGCTTTGGTGGATAACCATCAAGTGGTACAACCCCTAGCCATCCTCCGCACTCATCAAGTTCGAGTCTCCAAGGGTTTCCATCCCCAACTCTTAGTCCAATGGGATGGGCTGCCACTCAAAGATGCCTCCTGGATCTCTTTTGATGAGTTCAAAACACTATATCCCCCCTTTGACCTTGAGGACAAGGTTAGTCTCAAAGCGGTGGAAAATGTTAGGCACGTGACAACTACAGCAACCACATTAGCAACAAAACATATCCCTTAAGCTCTAGCATGTATGAAAGATTATCAACATTAAGAGGATATTAGTTTACAAGTAATAGATCACATGTTGTAGTGGTTTCGCGGGTTCTTTTATTGGCTTTTATTTATGATTCAGTTTATTTCAAGTTGTTATCCAGCTATCATGAACTCATTGGTTTTTTTTTGGCACTAACATGCACTATAAATGCATGCTTAGCCTTGTGAATGGGAATCAAAATTTGAAATCTCAATTTTTCTCTCTTTTCTTCTGTGGGAGGAGCATATCCTCGAAACTGTGCAACTTTTCATAACACATTTCCTTCTGCCTTTTTGGTTAGGAACATTTCTTCAATGCTAATATCTTGGTAGCCCTGGCCAATTGCACGAAAATACTGAGAGGTGGTTTCTTTGCTAAGGATGCACTAAACTCTTCATTTCTTATTCCTGCGGTGATAGCATGCATAGACACTCCATCTTGGAGATTGCTAATTTCAGCTCTTGCTAAAGTGAACTTGGAATTCATTACAGTTTCTTGTCTCTTTTGGCAAAGATGCGCTAACATGTCTATGGTCGTCTTGATGGAATGACTTGTAGCGAAATTACCATGAAAGAGTCAGCATCACTTGGAAGGAATATATTGAGTTCTTCAGGAGGGAGGAGTACCATTGTGGTCCTGCTTTCTTAAATGTTGCTGGAAACGCTCTGCTTAGCATTGCCTCTTTTGCTCCCATGGCCATCATCATAGAGACATAAGCATCCAAATGTTCTTTAGGATATCTTGTTCCTTCGTAAGGCTCTATATTGGTAGGTGATAATTACATAATTGAGTAATATAATTAACACTCCAAGCAGATATATGAGCTGTGTTTTGTTACATTTGAAGCATATTAATTGAGTTTTCTTTATTGTTTTCAAAATAGATGAATTGGAAGTAATGCAAGGAAAAGAAAGAGAAATTCTAAGTCTAAAGTAACAAAGCTCAGCACTGCAGCGTAGAAGAATGAAGTTGCAGCGTCAGAAAAACGTGAGGAAAACATGAAAGCCAAGTTAGAGAGCATGGTGCCGTGGCCCCCATCAGATCGCGCAGCGGTGCCCAAAGTAAGAGAACTGGGAACCGCGGCGCCCATATTCCAGAGCAGCAGCGTTGCGGCTAAAATTTAGGATATTTGATTTCCAACACCTGAGCCGCGGAGCTATAACCTAGAGCTGCGGCACCAAGAGGGCTTTAAATAAGCCAAAAAGAAATAAACAAATCACTTTTTGCCCTGGAGATAGAAGAACGAAGGGGGAGAGGTGTTTTGACAGAGGAACTTCGTAGTTGGAGAAGTAAAGAGACAGGAACAAAGGCTCTATAGTTTTTCTTCTTTCCTCTTTATCATCTATGCTATTATCAATTCTTATTTATCTCCCTCTTCTGAATATGTTGAGTATAACTCTAGTAATGGAGTAGCTTCTATCTAAGATTGCAAATTGAACCCACATGTGATCAAGCTTTGATCGATTTTCAATAAAGTTGTGTTTTTATTCTCAATTACTTCCTCTCTTGTATGTTTATTGCAAGTAATCTATTGGCCATAGGTTAATTTAGGGAACCTTAGATCTACTGAAAAGAAGAAATTGGGGTTTTGCCATAAAGAGTCCTATGTGATCATTTAGCTGAAGCAGTGAGATTGTATAGGATAGGAATATATCTATGCAACACATATGATTGTTAAATAGCGATTTGCACTTAATGAACCACTTGATTAGAATTGCTCATAGGAATATAGGGTGAATTTAATTAAGGGTAACTCCATTTAGTCTCAGAAGAGATAATTGGTTAGTTAAGAACCTGACTGGTAATTGAGGTAATTCGCTAATTATATTAGGGAGAAAAGTTAAGCTGGTGAAGTGTGGGGGAAATTTGTAGTCCTAGCATTTGCAAAGTCATTATCTTACATCTCTAGTTATTTGATATTGATCTCTAGAATTGTTTTTAATTAGTTAATCAATTTGAACTGCTATAAGTACTGATTTGATTAAGATTAAGAAAGATAAAATTTAGTCGTTAACAAAATTAGTAAAGGTTCTTTGTGGGAACGATAATCTTACTCATTCTATATTACTTGTCACGATAGCATACGGCTGCGTTTGCATAGTTATAAAATCGCGAACAAGTTTTTGGCGCCGTTGCCTGGGAACTGTTTTACTATTTTTGTTGATACTAGAACTAATTTCTCGATTCTAATTCAAACTCTTGTCATCTTTATTTTATTTTTTATTTTATTGTTATTGTTATTTTTAATTTTAATTTTAATTTAATTATTTATTTCTTTTTCTCTAGGTGTCTTAACCTATTGCATGTGTAGTGTAAAAAGTAAGGGCACTCTCATTTTTGAGATTGAAAAGACGTTGAAAAGGAATAGAAAAGAAAGAGTCCTTGCAATGGCAGGGAATCAACAACCTACATTGGAACTGGTAGCAAATGAGGATAGGGCTATTCAAGATTTCGCATTACCTCCATTGGATGCAACTCAATCAAGTATTATCTGACCACCCATCAATGCTAATAACTTTGAGATCAAACCAGCTATTATTTAGATGCTTCAAACATCAGTACAGTTTGGGGGTTTAGCATATAAGGATCCTCATAAACACATTAAAACCTTCCTGGATATATGTGACACCTTACAAAACAATGGAGTTTCTACTGAAGCCAAAAGATTGACGCTTTTCCCATTCTCGTTACGGGATAAAGGGAAAGATTGGCTAAACTCCCTACCAGTTGGATCTATCACCACATGGGAAGTTTTAGTCCAAAATTTTTTGATCAAGCATTTTCCACCTGCTAGGAGAGCCACATTAAGGACTGAGATCACCTCGTTTGAGCAGTTGGATCAAGAAACGTTATATGAGGCTTGGGAAAGGTTCAAAAGCCTTTTAAAGAAATGCCCAAATTATGGTTTGCAAAAGTGGCTGCAGATAGAAATATTTTATAATGGGCTGAATGACTACTTGAGATCTAACATAGATTCCACAGCAGGTGGTGCCCTTTTAGCCAAATCATCAAATGAAGCACATGCCTTATTGGAAGGAATGGCTGCCAATAACTACCAATGGCTTACTGAGAGGTCCATGACTAAGAAGATAGCTGGTATTCATGATGTTGACTCCAATACAGCTCTGGTAGCTCAAGTAGCTACATTGACCAAGAAAATAGATTGTCTGGTAAGTCAGCCTGGGCAGAATTCGTAGGTTATCTGTGAGTTATGTGGGGGCCACCATTCCTATGAACAATGCAGTATGAGTTCTGAGTCGATACAGTATGTGAGTAACTTCAACCGACAACAAAACAATCCCTATCTGAGTAACTATAATCCGGGATGGAGGAACCACCCAAATTTCCCATGGAGTAATAATTAGGGAACACAACAAGTTATGAAGTCACACCATCCCCCAAGTTTTCAATCCCCAGTAGGATCACATACTTCAAATTAAGATAAGAAGTCGTCACTGGAAGAAGCAATGTTTCAATTGGCTAATAACTAGTCAATTCATGACTGAGACTAGAACTCAGCTTCAAGAAACAAGAACACAGTTACAGAGTCAGGGGGCATCCATCAGAAATCTCAAGATTCAGTTGGGTTAGTTAGCCGTTAACTTGAACAACAGACCACATGGTACACTACCTAGTAATACAGAGATAAATCCTTGGCATGAACCCAATGAACAGTGTAAAGCCATGACATTAAAGTCTGGTAAGATCCTACCTGAGGTAGAGAGAAAATCAGCATCAGCTCAAGAATATAGGGAAAG
>JASKGM010006911.1:0-10558 GCA_034509205.1 Ceratonia siliqua
AGTATTCAATAGTATTCTCCCACATAAAGCCAAATGACATACTTGGATTGTTCCATGGGTTTCTTCTTGGGCAATTATAGTAGATGGGACTTGAATTTTCAAAAAAATCAGTGTGATTACTGTATATCAAATGGGGATGGGTTCATCTGTAAAGAGATTCTATGTCCAAGGAAAAGAGATAAATGGTGCTGGCATCAATTCAAGTTTTACGGTATGCCAGGATATTGATGGCCAAGCTAAGGATGTTGCTTTAGGATGGTATGTTACTCTTGGAGCTATTCATGGAATTGTGGAGTCCTTGTTTAAAGGGTACACTGAGAAGGGAATGAATGTGGAGCTGGCTTACAAGAATACTGTGGAGTCCATAACAGGAATTATATCTAAAATTATCTCAACTAAGAGCATGTTGGCAGTATACAATTCCTTGTCTGAAGATGGGAAAAGGGAATTTGAGAAAGTATATAGTGCCGCGTCCTATTCCTACAAGGACATCTTGTATAGGTGCTACGAGGATGTAGCAAGCAGAGCGAAATTTTCAGTGTGGTTTTGGCTGGGCGTCACTTTTATAAGAAATAGGGTCTGCCTACTTTTCCCATCGGTCAAATTAGATCCACAATGCCAGCAAGAGATCTAAGCCCATTATAGCCATTTACAGCTGGTGTCTTTGTGGCAGTGATGAATGACACTTCTTCAAGTCCTACATTGAGTTCATCCTTGAGGACAAGGATCAAAATGGGAGGGGGCAATGATGTGTGTATTATTTTAATCCCTTATATGTGAGTTAGCCAGCATTAGGCATGTGTGCTTGAACTTAGCTTAGAGGAGTGGTTAACCTTTTATTGGCAGCATGGTGGAGTCTGATTAGCGGTTAGCTAGTTCTTCTCACTTTTTGCTAATCACTGTTGAATTACTGTTTATGTCCTTGTTTGCTTTGCTATACATATAGTTTGTATTTTGGATCAATGAAGATATCCAGAAGATATTATCATCCAAACCTCCTTGTTTCTCCTTTTCGTCCTCTGTTCTACTCTGTTTTCTCTCTTCTCTACTCTCAAATTCTACACACATCAGAAAGTTAGAGAGAGAATTTGAATTTTGAGATTATTGCTTAACTTCTTCCCTTACACCCGAGCCCACATATACAAGTGAAACTACCATGCACACTCATTCTCGCACTACAACAAACTAACTGCCTAAATGACCAATGAAATAACACTACACGTGTTCCCCTACTACTGGTACTCAACCAGCAACGTCGGCATCCTGCGATTTCTCTTACTTCTTCATTAGCTGATGTGGACGCTGTATCAGGGCGGGTAATGGATATGGTTTATTTGCCAGCGAATGAATCGAGGCTTCCAGATAACAATGTATCACAAAATACTATTATTAAAGACAATATATGTTAAAATACTTAAATGAAATTATTTTAAAATTATAAAATTGGACCAGTTAAATAATGAGAAACAAAGAGATTTGGATTCTCTTGTGTAATGACACTATCATATTAAAAAAGAGATTGATACAATATACATATAAACATAAATAAAACTGATTAATTAAACAAGGAGTTTTATATAATATTGCGTCTGTCACTTCCCTTATACAACATGATCATATTCCCTTAAAAAGATCCAGATGGAAAGCAAAACAAAGCATTAATTCTGGAATTCATGAAACACGTTCTCATTTATCATGTATGTAGCCCACTCTCGAAGGTTGCAAATTTGACGTGAAATAAAAGGACTCGGAACACCATTTTTTCATGTTTTCTTTGGTTGATATCCAAAAAGAAAAATTGTAGGGCTTTAGAGATGCTTTCTGCAAATTATAGTTTTGTTTATAAATTTTATTGCATTCCAGTCACCATTTTCTAGTATTTTTGTGGTACTAAATTGTCTTCAAGAGTTGCGAGTTTAAATAACAGTCAAACCAAATTAAAAAAACTTTTTGAATTCAAGTAATCAAAGACCCCCTAGGCCATCACGGAATGAAGAAGCAAAGGATTCCAACTCATGCTTATAGAGAAGCAAACCAACCTCCACTCCACCATTTCCATCTCTGCTTTCTGCCATAGTAATCAATCCATTCACATCCACTGTTACTATTTCTACCTTCACAGGCCTTCCCCACCCAAAATCAGTCTTATAAACACCAAATCTCGTGAACCCACCTATTCCTATCCCTCTCGTTCCTTCACATGCCATGGATTTCCATTTAGGAAACAAGGTTTCTGCTTCATCCAGCACTCCCTTCTGCAACTTCTGTATTGTATCATGGATTTTCTTAGCCATAATAGCTATCTCATGTTCCTTATCAAAGTCCTTGATCATATAAGGAAACACACAGTTACCTAGATAGTTTGTATCCACTGGAGGCTCCATTCGAGCCCTGCAATCTGCTGAGAATCCAAAGGCTAAGTTAGTGTTGTTTCCACTTCTTCTTATTGCTTTTTGTATGCAGGTAAATACAAATGCAGAAGTAAGGACGAAAGTTGACAGATTCACAGGCTTTGATGTGTTTGTTTCTAGTTTATCCCACAAGGAGAGAATCCTTTTCTTGAGCTTCTCTAAATCTTTAGGGTTAAGCTCAAACGTGGCTAGAACCAGTTTATCCATAACTTGAAGAGATGTGTTTGACAGAACCTTTAAGCTTTGCTTGTTCCTGGGATTACTGGGAATATTGGAGCCAACTGCTTCTGCTATCAATTTCCATTCATTTAAGAACTTGATATCGAGATTGTTTGGATCTTTAATGGCGTTCCTATCCAAGAATGGCTCTAGCTCCGGGGACAATGACGGCGTTTTTTCTGTGGTTTGACAGAGATAAGCCCAGGCCTTCATGAACATGGTGGAGGATTTCCCGTCAAGAACAGCATGGTGGGTGCTGATGCCTATACAGAACCCACTTTCTGGAAAGAGAGTGACTTGCAGAGCCATAACCGAAGCAAAAGAATCAGAGGTTTCTAAGTGAGGCACCTGAAGCAAATAATAATTCATAATGTCATCATAAAGTATAAACTTGTATACTTAAAATTGCACATGAATCATGTCTTTATATTAACAAACCACGTAACGTTAAGGTAATTTACCGTTTAAGATTTTAAATAAACTACAATTACCAAGGGACGAAACTCCATGGCTTTACGAGGGGAACTGCCGGAGAGATACATAAAGTGGCCATTAGACTCTGCTATAACAAGCGAGACTCCATCGCCGGGAGAGTAAAGGAGGAAGGGTTTCTGAGAATGGGAAGGCCAAACGATATTACCAGCCAAAGGGAGGAAGTTGTGGAGGGTGAGGGAGAGGGAGCGTTTGAGTTTGGGAATCAGAGTGTGGAAGAAGAAAGAAGGGTTCTCTGAGTGAGGGAGGGAGTAGAAGAAGAGGCGCTCTCCAGGGTGGAACTTGAACCATAACAAGTCGAAGAAGGTGAGAGGGAGAGACAACTCGGTTGCAGTCGACGGCGGAGCAACCATGCTGGTCTCGAGTATTTTCAGAGATGAGTTGCTGGAGGGAGGAGTCATCTAGATGAGGGGAAAAGGAAACTATTGCAAAGGGTACTTAGATTTTTTGGTAAATTGTTCTAAGCTATGGTAGTCATCGATAAGGGGTCATAGAATAGAATTTAGAATTTGAGATGCACTGAGATTGAAGTAGACTGCTAATATGTATATATATGTGTGTGTGTAAAGTTTCTTCAAAACGCAATGAAAAACCATTTTATGAAACAGCAGGTCGTTTTTATTAACTTATAACAGTTTAATGTCGAACAATATGTTTCTTTAATTAGGAAAACATCTAAGCAGGTTTAATATTATTTATAAGGTCATTAGTTAATAAACAAATAAATGAAAGCAAACATAGTATTAAATTTATTATGACAGTGTAACGAGTGTGTTCTATATGTATTTGCCCTGATTAACGCTCAAGTTAATATGAGGATATTTATATTATATACAAAAAAAGATTAGAGCTCCACATGAACGAAAATTGAGTTGTCACTTTGTGATTTTAACTTTTGTTAATTTTTGATATAATTATTGTAATAAAAAATATATTTTGGTAATATGTTTTTTGTATTATTATATTATAGAACAATATATATCTTATAAGATTTCATATTTTTTCTCTAATGCCATTATGAACCTTCTTCTTCAGCTCAAATTGTGCAGATTGCTTAAGCTTTTGTGTATTCGAAGGGTCAAATCAAATACTTAGTTACGTCCAAAATATGTTTAACTAAACAGAATTGGGACAAAGACGCTTTAAGAATTATCTTAGCACAGGGTTTAAGATTTAGACTTTTAAAACTTAATGTTTAAGATTTAGGATTTTAGCATTTAAAATTTAGAATTTAAATTTTAGAGTTTTAGAGATTAGGATTTAAAGTTTTGTGATTTTAAGAGTTAGAATTTAGAATTTAGAATTTATAGTTTTAAAGTTTAATTAAAATTTATGATTTAAGATTAAGGACTTAAAATTAAAAATAAAATAAGATAATAGGAATTGAATTGTAGTATATGAACTTATAAATAACAATTTTTAAGTGTTAAAGGAAAGTATTTTTCTTAATTAAAACTTTTTATAATACTAAAACATTAAAAATTATTTTTCAAATTACGTTTCTCCAAAATAAAGGAACCGTAATTTAGGTATTGATCATTTTATTGACATGATCTTCCATGGATCGTACAAGGTATATATCTTAAATTTGAGGATTCTCAATCTTCCATAAGGCAAATGCTTTGGTCCGAAAATTCCTGTGGGACAAATTAAGTAGATATTTTGAATTTTTTTTATAAATTAGATTAATTATAAATAAATATATCAACCTCTCATTATATGAAATTTATTAAAATTTAATTTTATAGGACAAATTTTTCATGTGGTCTGGATTTTTCATGAATCTTAAATCTTGGATAAAGCATGATTGGACATGACATGTAGGAAATGTGTCAACATAATCAACGTTTTTCTTTTAATAAATAACAATATAATGTTAAAGAGAAAATTAGAAATTTGAAGTGAAGTGTTAGGATACTTTTTGTTGGCTATTACCGTGACTTCGCGTAGGCCCACTATTTACTTTCCAATCCCCTATCGTGCTGTTACCCCAAGTTACCGGTCACCCCAAGGTGTAATATGTGGTCACCAAAGTGCTAGTCATTCGGTTGCCCCTAGGTTGCTCTCATTACCCTTTGGCAATAGAGTCTTCTACTTTACTGGTCCAGCTACGGAGTGATTTTTTTCATCTTTAAAAGTCTTCTACTTTGTCAATAAATTATTATATTTTTTATTTTTTATTTATTAGCTTTATTTTAGTGCAGTATTTGTTGACTAAATTTCTGACTGTGATTTTATATTTACTTGAGATTTAAATTTTAATAACACTTATTTACCCCTCTAGATATTAGTTTAATCTAAACTTGGTTTTTCATAGAGTCAAAAATGATAAAGGATCTTAATTGTAGATGTTCCTTCTCGTATGGACAATTGTCCTTTCAAACTCAGCTGTCGTTGAAGAACTTTCACGGCTCCTGGTTGTGCCATGAGGTAGAGACTCCGGGAGATGGCTGTCAGTCTTAAAAGAAAGGTTAATGTACCTGGAGTGTGGAATTGCCATCACGTTTCAATGAAGCTAAGACAAATGTTATTAGACTGATTTTTGCACAGGCTGGTACTACGTAGATTTATCAATAAATAAATATTATATATGATTCAGGAAAATTTTATTTTATTAAAAATAATTTTTTATTGTTGCTTTCTTTTTTGTGTCTTAAAGTTTATAGACGTAATTAAGATTATTTTTTATGAAGATGTAATTATTTATTAATTTTAATTTTAATTTCAAATAATTATTTATTATATACTATATATTATTTTAAATTAGAACCAGTTCTAAATCACTAGGGTTTAAAAACTAGCCGCCATAACCAATTTTAAATCATCATATCTATGAATCCATGGTTAGATCTGGAGAAAGAAACACCCTATGGCCTGTGGGTTTTTGAGGATTCAACACTAACTCACTAGGTAGAAGAGGAACAAGCAGAATGGTAAATGATGAAGAAATTACCTCCCCAAAGATTCAATGAATAATAACTCACTTCGCGGCTCCTCAACACTCTCTCCACCTTCATGAAATTCTTGCAAGAGACTCTGAAATCCGAGTTCCCAAAAAAAGAACCTCCACAATAACTCTCCAAAATTCAATGAAAAACCACCAGCTGTTGTCCCCCTGACTCTTTCTTCTTTCACCCCGTATAGCCACCCAAATAATGGTGGTTGGTATGAGCAATGGTGGCGTGATGTAGAGAGAAGGCATGTGAGGGAGAAGGGTTAGAGAGTGGGTGAGAGTGTTGCGTGAGGAAGGTGAAGGAAAGGTGAACAATGACTATTGGGTTAGATGGCAGAGGAGGCATGGTGCTACAATGTGAAAAACGCTGAGGGTGGAGAGGCTGCGACTAAGCAGGTGCGTGAAAATGGAGAGAAAGTGAGAGAGTGATGGAGAGGAAATGAGAGAAACCAAGGGGGCAGCTAGGGTTTCAAAGGTAAGTGGGAGAGGAAAAAGGAGTTAGTCATGTGTTACTAATGGATAGGATTATGGGTCAAATAAATGGATTGGGTTAGCTAGTATTGGGCTCGGATAAAAGGGAATTGGGTTGGAAATGTATTTTTTGTTTTGTCAATTTTCATTTTGTATTTTTTTTTTGTTTTTTCGTTTCAATATTTTTTTAATGAAGATAAAATAATGAACTTTAATTCTTTTTTCTATTTTTTTTGTATTTTTATTAAATTAAAAAAAGCCGGACAAAATATGGTATTTACAATAATCATAAAAATAAAGAAGGGATATGGAATTGATTACATAGTAGAGAGGAAGTCTAGGACTGCTGGGCATTTGAGAACTCTTCAGCTAAATAAAGGGCACGTTACAAGACACTGGAAGGGGAGTAGCTTACCTGTTTGAACACTGCTTCATTCCTCTGTTTCTAAAGATGCTATACTATGTGTGCCGCAAGTGGGAGAAACTCAAAATTTTGATGAATTTGTGTCAGTTAATAATATAGATTAGTCAGCCAAATTTAAAGGAGTCATGGGGTAAGAGTGTGGCACACTGTTGCAGGGAGAGAAGTATTATACAAACCTTGTAAAAGGACAGGAGACTAGGATGCGTGGGATGGATTGCTTAGTTGCACCACAAGCCAATCAAGAGATATTTGCTATTTGAATACCATGCTTATTAAGTTGCATTTTGGATCCTAATCCTTCTTGACAAGGCTTCCATATGAACACTTTGATCTTTTCTCGTATTTTAAGTTTCCGTAGTTTCTTCCACATTGATTATTCATTGGGACTAAGATTCTGAGCCAATTCTGGGTGAAGCTCCTATAAAGAAATGATGTATCCTGACTTAACAGTATATGAGCCAGACTTTGAGAAGTGCCAAGTTAGTTTATCCTCATCATTCTTAATTTTGCCTTGCATGACAGCATCAGCAATGTTTAGAGGGAGGATCTCACGCACTTGTTCTGGTTTCCACATAAGGTATTGTAAATTTCCAAAGTAAAGTTTTTACTAATCTTTGATCGAGCTTCTTTAGCAATAACCTTCCTTCCTTCCAAAATACTTTGCCATGACCATGATGGAGAAAAACCCAATCCAGCTTGCAAGAATGATAAGCAGGGGAAATATCTACCTTTAAAAATTTTGCTTAAAAAGGAATCAGGATTTGTAGCCAATCTCTAAGCTAGTTTTGCCAATAAAGCTAAGTTCATTGCTTGAAGGTCCTTAACACCAAGACCCCATTTTTTCTTGTGATTGAAAATGTCAGCCTATTTCACGCAACTGATACCTTGACCTTCACCTTTAGGAGACCATAGAAATCTTCTTGCTAGTGTGGTAATGGAATATCAAAGAGATATTGGTAAAATTTAAAGCAAGACATTGAATATATTGGAATAGCATTAATAAAAAAGTTTAATAACACCAGTCGACCTACTGGAGATATGTTTTACTTTCCACCCTGCAAGACGTGGTACTTTTTGGAGCACCAGGTTGAAGGTTTGTCTTTTGGAGTGGTAGACACAAAATGGTAGACCCAAATATTTGTTTTGGGACCCCACATGTTCGATGTGTATCTTGTTAGCTAGTTGGGTATGAAACCAATGTAGGGTATTAACTGAAAAAAAGAGGGATGATTTATTCATATTAATTTTCTATCCACTGATGCTTTCATATGAGTTGAGTATACTGATGATGGTCTAATGGTGAGTATGAGTTGCTGTGGTGAACATAATTGTATCATCTGCAAGAAAAAAAGGTGAGAGGCTGGTGGGCACCTTCTTGAGATTTTAATACTTGACAGGAATGCAGAACATCATGCAGTTGGGATTGAAGATTCAGAATTTAGTGTATAGCATTAGTGGATTCTCCCTTGCTTCATGTCGCCAAGCTGTGCTTGCATTGCTTAAACTTAGTGAAAACTTGAAATTGTTTGGAGCCTTTTACGTGTTGAGTCTATGCATCTTCCACAATCTTTTTAGATTTGGGTAGTTGCTTCCACTTTGCATCGTACTTGAATTTCTTCTTTGATTTATTCTCTTGGAAGAGTTCACATAACAATAGTGAGGAGTGATCTGACCTAATTGGATCCAAATGAATAACTCTTTGTTGTTGCCATGTGAACCATTGTGGGGTAGCTACAAAGCGGTCAAGCACTTGTTGTATGTCAGTTGTCCCATCTCATCTATTGTTTCAAGTGAATAATGGACTTGAAATGTTAAATTCTTGCATACCAGTATCATGTAAAAATTTAGGCAGACCTTTTATCAAACTGATATTTGAAATGGCGCAACTCTAATATTCTCTTCTAGTCTTAGGATCTCATTAACATCACCACCAATCAGAATTGATCCTGAGCAAGTTTCTATGAAATGTTGTATATGGGAAAATTTATTCTTTCATAGAGTCGTCAGTGCTTAGGTACCAATGAAATTCCAAAAAGCATAAGAGATAAGGGTTTGAATTTTACAGTGTATGAAATAACTATACACCTTTACCACTTGAATTTGGAGATCATTGTGCCACCATAGTGCCGACCCTCTACCCATTCTTAAGTATCAATCATATGAGTGTTCTCAAATTCACATTGTCTAACCAACCTCTTAATAATTTCACTAGAGTTTTTAGTTTCAAAGAGGAAAACTATAGTGGGGAATGAGATTTCATCATCTCTTTGAGATGTTAAACTGTCAGGGGGTTCCTCAAAGCCTAGCAATTCCATATTAGTATTCCATTGATTATTGTGGGGCTATTTAGGGATGGCTACCTCCACTTTTCTTATGCTTATGGGTCCCACACATGATTTCTTTCTTTCTTCAGTTTCCTCAGTTTCAATGGATCTTTTCATCATCTTTACAATTCCATGACCTTAAGGTAAATTGGCTATGGGAGTTGAATTTTCTTGAGTTAACTATCTTTTATCACATTGATCTGTCTAGCTAATTTCTTTATTCTATTCAGTTGATTTTAATTGCATGAATTTCCACATTTGGGGTATAGGGTAGTAATTATTACTTGGAGTTAGCTACTTTGTATATCTCCTTCTATGGCATGTTCACAAACTCACTGCTTGCTGAATTGGTGTCCTCGATCACTACCTGCTGAATAGCTTGTGGCATGTTGCATGCTATCATGGGGTTCCCGTTGCTCGTTCCTTTCCAATCCTTGATTGATATTCTCCTCGACCTCCTCTCCATCTGTGATCTCTTCTTCAACCTTGCCTTCTCTAGTATCACAGAGTGAGGTTATGTTTCTATGAGATACTAGGTCAAGTGTACTCCAGTTCGGAGTGCTTGTTCCCACTCCCACTTAATCTCCTCTGTGATCCATCTCCTATTCAAATAAGTGTTTGTTCCCATTAGGGTCTTCTTTTATCTCATCATCCCATCTTCTAGGTTGGCTAGCACGTAATCAAGGCCCAGTTTCTTATTTCTATTCCTATCACCTTGTGTATCTTCAATTTCCATGCTACATCCCTTCTATTCATACCCCATAATTTCGTAGTAAAAACAAAATTGAGGAATCTTTTCATATTTGAAGTCTACCCAAAATACTCTGTCATTCTTACTCCTTACATGTATTCCTGGCTATAGTGGTTTGTCAACATCTAGCTCTATCAAAGCCTTGACAATGGAGCTTTGATCCCTTTGAATTGAAAACATACCAACATCCAGTACTTCACCCATAAGAGAACCAAGTTTTCTCCCCATAGCCTTAGATCGACAGTACACTGGGAGTCCCTAAAATTGAATCCAAATTTTTACCTTGCTTAAAGTAGTCTCTACCATAGATTGTGTCACGACCCAATCCAGGCATGTGACCGGCGTAAGAACTACTAGAAAGCAGTTCCCACAAGCCTGACCGATGCGTATTCAACCAATGACCAGCACTAACAATAAAAATATTACCACTTACTACTCAAAGGTCAACTTTGTTCATGCAGAAATTTGGACAGAGTCTCCCCTAAAAACTAAATGTTCCCAGGGGTACAACAG
>JASKGM010006912.1:0-10557 GCA_034509205.1 Ceratonia siliqua
CCTGGACAATGGAGAAAGAGCATCATAGGTAACAAATGAAGAACATGGATAAGTACAAGAGTGTTTACCTTTACGAACAGCAATAGGGAGATCAAGCTTAGAGGCGGGTGGCGAAGCATCTGGATTAGAGGATGAAGAAGTTAGTGGAGGAGTAGAGTCATGACAGGTTGGAGATGTCACCACTGGTGATGAGGAATGCCTATAATACACCTGTGTAACCGGTGGGCGAGGTACCTGCCTTGGTTCTTTGTTAACAGCATAAATAAGAAAATCATCTTCTGGTACAGGACATGAGGAAGGCGAAGTTGTGGTAGCAAAAAAAAGAGTAGACTCAAAGTATGTAACATCAATAGAAACAAGATAACGACCTAATTTTGGAGAGAAGTACCGATACCCTTTTTGAGTCCTAGAATAACCCAAAAAAAGACTTCAATGACTTAGGATTGAGTTTAGACTTTAAGGGACGAACGTCTTGAACGAAACACGTGCAACCAAAAACTTTTGGAGAAATTGGGAAGAGAGGAAGGGAAGGAAATAGAATAGAGTATGGACTCTGACCATCAAGAACAGATGAAGGTATTCTATTTATCAAGAAACACGCGGTAGACACTGCATCAACCCAGAAAACTTTAGGAACATTTATATGGAAAAGAAGAGCTCTTGCAATTTCCATAAGGTGTCGATTCTTTCTCTTAGCTACCCCATTTTGTCGAGGGGTAACAACACATGAAGATTGATGAACAATACCCTTTTGAGATGAGTAAGAGTTGAAAGGAGTAGAAAAATATTCCTTTGCATTATCACTAGGCAGTATACGAACAGAACAACCATGTTGAGTTTATATTTCAGTATATAATTTACAGAAAAAAGAAAAGAGTTCTGAACGAGATTCCATTAAATATAACCAAGTAATTCTAGAATAATCATACACAAAAGTAACAAAGTAGCGAAATTTTGACTTTGAGACAACAGAACATGGACCCTAAATATCTGAATGGACTAACTCAAAAGGGGACGCAGCCCGTTTAATGACTCTAGGGGAAAGAGGACTATGGGTATGTTTAGCTAACTGACATGATTCACAATTTAAGGTAAATACAGACATTAGACTAGGAAACATTTTCTTCAAAACAGTCAAAGATGAATGTCCCAGTTGACAATGAAGTTGGAGAAGAGGGACAGAACTGATGCAGGCAACAGGATGTGTAGTAGGTTCTTGTGGGTGTTCCAACACATACAACCCATCAGACTCCCGACTTCTGCCAATAATCTTCTTCGTCCCAAGATCCTGAAAGACAGAACAATTAGGAAAGAAATAAGCACTGCAATTAAGGGATCGTGTAATCTTACTGACAGATAAAAGATTAAAAGGGAAGTTGGGCACACATAGGACAAATGACAATGAAAATGATGGGGTTATATCAATAGTGCCACTTCCAACCACAGGAGAAGAAGAGCCATCAGCAAGAGTCACATTAGGTAAGTAGGAAGAAGATTGAAAAGAAGAAAGTATACTTGATGTACCTGTCATGTGATCGGTCGCTCCTGAGTCAATGACCCAGTTGCGATATGAGGAGGAGAGACAAGCAACTAATTTACCTGTTTGGGCTAAGGTGGGTGTGGAAGAGGGAACACTCTGTTGAGTGGTATAACCCTATGTGAGGCGAGCATACTCCTCAGTAGATATGGTCACTTGATGTTCAAGTTTGGGTCTAGCAGGATTGGATGGAAGCACATCGACAGTAGCAGTATTAACCTTACTTACTCGCCTGAGGCGGGAGAAAGCATCACTACAAGTGAGTGAGCTGGTTCCAGAACCAGTCAAGAGCTAAGTACGGGCAACTTCAGATTCAGGTTTTAATCTAGCCAGGAAACATTGGACAGCAACCTGCTCTTGCATTTCTTGCATTTTCTTAACATTACTAGAAATTAGGAAGAGTGCCTTGATCTCCTCAAAAGCATGTTTGGTTTCAGTATAATAATTCAGTAGCGTCTTCCTATCCTATTGCTTGGCCTGATACACATTAGTCAACACGTCCTAAACATACGCCAAATTTTCTTTACTAGCAAAGGGTTCTTCCAAATATTTCCATAGGTCTTTAACAGTGTTGCAATGGCTAGTGGCATCATCCAATTCAGGTTACAAGGTTTTCTGTATCTGAGAAAATATTTTGTCATCTTCCATCATCCATTTCTTCTTAACAGATTCATTTGCATTGACTGGTGGGTCATTAGTGAAGTGTCCAACCATATCAATTCCAGATAAATACCTCTAAATGGTTCTCTGCCACTGGGTAAAGTTCTTACCACTTCCATTTAACTTCCTATCAGTAATTCTAAAGGAGGAAGCTGTTATCTCAGCAACTAGCTTCTTGTCCTCATCAGCCATGGCAGTAATGGGAAGAAAATGGAATGGCAGAAATACTCAAAATGAAGAAAGTGAAATTTTAGAGACTCAGACAAGTGCTCAGAAACACCCCACAGATTCAGAATATTGCAAACCAAATAACAAAAACCTTTGGAACCTTGGCAATGGACGTGCAAAACAGCTACTTTCAGCTAGCTCAGTCACTTGCCGGTGAACATTGACCTCCGGCGCGCACAGACGGCTTCGACCAACCCTCCAGCACCACCCCTAGCCACCGGTGACACCACCTGGCTGCCAAACACGCGACACTCTCTTGTCCCATGTTACTTCCTGCTATGCGCAGAACGCCCGCGCATAAGCAGAGGAAAGGTGAAGAAGAAAAAGAAAAGGCGAGAAGAGCAGAACTAAAGTTAGTTTGAAGAAATCAACAGCTCTGATACCATGTAAGTTTGAGGGTGGAAGAAGAAAGAGTTCAGAGTTGAGCGCAGGTTGAAGGAGCCGTGAATCATGCCCTTTAGGGTTGGCTCAATACTATATTATATAGAAAATCTGATTACAATATGGAGGGCAATTTTACCATTCCAACACACAACGTTAGACAATAATACCCTAATACACTAGCACTAGCACTAGCAGGCTTGAATAGTGATAAAAACACAAAGTGATTTAACCTATTGTTGAAATTTAAAATTTAATTTAATTTTTAAGGAATGAAGACAACAAGGTTGAGCTCTTGACCACTTGGTTGAGGCTATGATATAATGTTAATGATCACTTCATCCCAAAAGTTTAATTTGTTAGGAGAAGGTTGATGAATGTCTTTATTAATATCTTTTACGCACCCCTTCACATGAAAACCCTTTTGAGCTTGAAGAGTGGATGAAGTATAGGCCCATCATACCATATGTTGAAACTAATCTAATTATCTAAAAAAATGGGGGTGGTGAGAATGAAAATCTAGACGGTCAAAGAGGCTTTGATACTATGTCAAGAAACAATATATCCCAAAAGTTTAAGCTGTTAGAAGAAGGTGCATGAAATGTTTTATTTGTATCTCTACAACATCAAGCAAGCAAAGCTCACCAATCTCTTAATATCCATTATAGCAATCCTTTTAAATAAACTATTAGCACCATCAGGAAGCCTAATATAATCACTTTATCCCATATAAAGAAGCAAAGGAATAAATTTATCCTTAAACACCAAATTGCTGCACACAACGATGCCTAGCCCTCTTGATTATCTCAATTCCTTTGAATAGACATACAAAAAATTGTTCCAAACTTGTAGGATAGATCCAAAATTCCCAAAAAATCCTGAACATTCTACATGAATATCTAGCAGCTGACATTATATGAGCAAATGTATACTAGTGTAAGAATCAAAATAACACCCCACAGAGACGTTAAGAGAGAGAGCTTTGTATGGTTTGCAAACTTGCAACAGATCATTTGTATAAATCCTATATAGTACTACCGTCCAAATGAATAACTTCAACTTTGAGGGGGGCTAGGATTTCCAAAAGGAGTTGCCAAGATGAAACGTATTCCTATATGGGACTGAGTGAGGAAATTGGTGAAGGATTTACAAGAATTAATTCCAAAAACATGGAACTATACATGCATGAGGGCATGAAATTGGAACTTTTGTGTATCTCAGTTGTGTGGATCCAAATTGTTGAAATTTAGGGTTAAAGGAAAGGTTTTGTTAGCAAAGTTTATAATATTCTAAAAACATAGTTTAACTACAAGACAAACTGAGATAACTAACTTTCCTATCTTTATAACAAGAAACAATGATGAGCTCAACCAATGAACAACAACTTCAAGTCAAACAACGACCACAAACTTGTGATTTGTTACAACTTTCCACATTCTTTAACCAACGATTTGCAGTCAAACACTGGTTAGCTTAACCCCAGCTCATGAGTCATGAGTATGTGCATGTGAGAGAGAGAGAAAGAGAGAGAGTATGAATTAGTGGGAGGGATAAGCTAATAAGTTTTATTATCATCTCTTACTGTACATTCACAAAGTTGTCTTTGTCTATATATAAAAAGACATGATTGAAAGGTCCAAAGCGTCGTACCCAAGAAGGAAACAACAAATACAGAAATATATGTTGAGAGAGAGGGACATAGGAAGATATATGTCTCATACTACAGATCAAAGGGATGTTGAATCATGCGATGATACATGAAAGTTCTGCATGAAATTAGGCTGACATTGGAATGGGCAAAGACAGATATGTGTGGTTGTGACATAAATAGAATTGTTTTTTTCTTAATGGTACTCTTTCTGGTGAATACTTGTGCTATCTAAATCCTGTTACTATCTTATATAATATGCATTTGCTTTGTTCACTTGCATTCTAGAGAATTCAAATGTCTCTTGTTTTTCGTTATCCATCTGCTTTGGATGAACAACATTTCGAAAGTGATAATTCCTCAGACCTTTCTTAACTATTTTTTTGAAGATTCATTAAATTTTCATTATTTAGCTGTCATACTATTTAGTTTTGTATTGACATTGTCCGTTTCTAGTAGAGATTCCATATTTAGTTCCTCTTTTGAATGCTTGACAGTTAAGCCCTTGTGAATTACTTGAAATAAGGGAAAAGTTTCGTCAAGAACCTCCGCAAGATCTTTCCCGTGTCAGCTATGGAGATGTTGAAGGGTATTTTGGAGTTCTTATTACTCTTTACTATATCCATAAGCTACTTTCAAGTCATGGAATAAGGCCAGCATATGAGATGCTTGAAAGAAAATTGAAGCAAGGGTAGGTCTTTGTGTATGCTTAATGACTCGAGTATTGATATGCAAAGTAGCTAATATCTGAAAAAAACTATGCTTGCTTATTCTATGTGCAAAAATCTTCCCCTTGGTTTATTCTTTACATAATGAAAGAACCTTTTAAAAGGAATAGACTAATACACTGGTCATATTAGAGGTTAGAGACAATGAAAGGAAGACTACCTAAATATCCAGATAAACTCTCTGGAAAAATATTTAAGGATGTAGTCCAACTGCACAGACATTTTAGCAGCCTTGATTTGGTCATGAAACATCACCTCTTCAAACTTTCTCTTGCCATGTGGTCCAGGTGTTGATGTGAATTGATGGTATTATAAAGTGTGGTCTGTATTAAATTGGCAGAACTTGTATGTTTGAATTCTGAAGTATTCAATAATAACCTTTATCGGTAAGTTAATCACCCCAAAAAAAACCTATTAGAAAGTTGCAACAGGAGTGTCTAAAAAACTTGCAAGCTGAGTTGGTAATTTTCATCTGCCGTCTGAAAGTTCTATATGGCACACTTTTTTATAAAATGTTCTTTATACTTGGACAACCAAGATTTATAATTTCTTAAGTTTTAGGCTAATTATCTCTGTTCTGCATTGTCAAAGCAGATTTTGCAGACAGTGGTTACTCATACTTGTATTTCAGTTTAATGTAAAATTGACTGAAGGTCAAAATTTCACTACTTGTATATGCATCTGGCTTTATATTCGATGTTAGCATGTAGGGGAGGTCAGAGGTGGACAGAAAAGCTGTTTTAAACCACATTATGCTTTTCTATTTATTGTTAATTTCTTCTTATTGATGGATTTTTTATGGATTCCTCATTACTTTATGTATGAAATCTTCTATACTTTCTTATTTTATATGCTTAAAATGTCTCTACAGTGATTCTTTATGAGCATACCTTCTTTCAGGTTTTTTGCAAAATTTATGAGTAGAAACGAAGTTATTTTGAAAGCAAGGCTTTTAATGCAGCAAAGCTTGTCCCATGGAGCACCAAGTCCCAAGTTGTCTAAAATGCTACAAATCCTGCTGGAACATTTCAGTATGAAAAATATTTTTTCTCAAGTGCTGAATTAAATTTGTGTGTCTTATCAAGGGTTTTAGTATTTTCCTTTGTGCTACTTGCTTTTACAGATAAATTTTTTAATACTTTTGCCTTACAATCAATTACTGCTGGAACATTTCAATCAAGAGAATCCTATTTCTCAATTATGAATTTAATTTTGGTGAATTATGAAGTGTTTCAGTTGTTGCCTTTGTGCTGCTTGCTTTAACAGATAAAACTTTTAATACTTTTCTGTTATGTTACAATAGATGTAGCATAACAAAAACTGTTGAGTCCCTAAGAAAGGTATATAAATGATTTGTTTTCACAACATTTGCTGGTTTTGACAATTGAATTGCAATAATTGGCAAGGTTACATACCACTTACCAGTTACCTTCTATTACGGAATCATCATTGCAATTTTGTTTGTGTATAACTTTGTAACTTTTCATGTTTTTCCATTCTCTTTTCTATAAAAATGTTATTCTTGGTACGTCATGTCAAAGTGGTCTTACATAAGTGATGTAGAACAAACTGTCATAGAGTATAATTCCTAGTTGGATAAGTAGAAGAAGTCCAGAAAATGATTTAGTGCTTGGTTAGTTTTGGTGTCTGTTTGTAGTCGAGTAGCTTAATATTTCTGTTGTGTATTGTTTGTTGTGGCTGTTTTGTTATTACTGCGCGATTCTAATTTTGTAATTAGCAGTTATGTTTGGAGGGCAATAGTGTCATTTCAGTTGTAGGTGTTCTAAATATATTTCCTGATGTATTTTAGAAAATAGGAAAAGGCAAAGGAAACCTCCGATTAGAACTTAGGAGAAAATGAAGCAGAAATTGATGGCTAGATTTTTACCTCCTGACTATGATTAGCACCTGTTTCGGATGTATCAAGGGTGTAATCAGGGTGACAAGTCCATTATGGATTGTACTGCGGAGTTCAACAGATTGTCACTCTAGAATAATTTAAATGAGACTGAATCACAGAAAGTTGCCAGATATGTGGAAGGACTGAAAGAGGACATAAGGGAGAAGATTGGGCTCCAACCCTTGTGGAGTGTTGAAGCATGTAATATGGCTTTGAAGGCGGAATTGATGGAAAGTAAGGGAAACATGCGGACTTATTTTAGAAAGAAATGGAATGAGGGTAGTTCCAGTTCGAGGAAAGGTAAAGCACCACAAACTAGTGCTTCTAAGCCTTCTCTTAGGGAATCAGATGCTTTTAAGTGGACTGGTAGCAGTGGTTTTAGCGAAGGGAGGCAAGCTAGCAAATCAACTAACCAAGGATCCTCTAGAAATTATGATCCTTATTTCAAGGGTAATATTGAGTGCCCTTCCATGAAACCAGTCAATTTTATGGAAGCAGATGAAGAGGAATTTGAGGAGTAGGAGAAGGACCAATTAGAATATGAAGATGGAATTTATGAGGTGGCTGGTGGTGAGGATTATGAAGGTGAACAATTCTGCCCTTAGACATAAAACTATTACCAAACAAAGAATACAACCAGCTTATAGACAACAACATAAAAATACCAGCTGTAACATAACAGGACAGAGTTAAAGGCTGCACAATTGTCTTTCTGGGAACATCAGGGCTGCTGGAAATGTTCTCCAGGGAGGCAGAGTGCAAATCTGTATCTTTGGACAGATTTAAAGGCTGCACAATTGTATTCTGCCTTTAGCATTCTCATATTTTTAAAGGGCATTCTATTTTTTTATAGCACAAATAGCAAGCGCTACTGAGAGGCTGTTATAGCGCATGTAGATTTGGCTATAGCCACACTACACTTGGGGCATAGCGCAAACCCTTGTTGTGAAGTGCTACATATCCTATAGCTTGTATTATAACTTGCAATTATAACTATTGTTGGAGTGGGATGCAAAAGTAAAGCAATAATATATACCTTTGCAACTTCTATGGGATAGGAATATCTTTTCAGTCCTTGGCGTTCTTATGGCAACAAGTGAATGGCTTATTTAGAGGGCTTTGTAGGTTTTATTATTTGCTTCTGTTTATTCTGGTCTTTTTTTTTTCTATCTTCTAATATAATGGGAGGATATGTAGTCTTCTGCATTTTGTATTTTCTCCTTTTCCTTATATAAAATTCTTCTTTTTTTACAAAATAAAATTTAATTTGAAAAGTCTTTCTTTAAAAAAAAAGAATTATCCAAGCCAATCTTAAACATTTTAATATAAAATTTTATCCCTCTGTACGCCCGTACTTCCAATGGGCAAGATCTTGTGGCTAGATTTCATTTTGAGTTTCTCCTATTTTTAATAATTGGGATGTTTCCATCATGACAATCTTTGATGTCAGATAAATGTTTAATGGATGTAATATTTTCAGCGGATGACATTTTTGGATGTGTTTGCAGAAGCCAATGATCCACTGAGCTCTAGGGTTATTATTTTCTCAAACTATAGAGAAAGTGTGAGGTAAAATAAAATGTTCAATTTATTATCTTATTCTACATGGTTGTTGGCAACAGTTACCCAAATTTAAATAATTTGTGGTGGTAATAATTGACGTTTTCAGGGACATAATGGATGCACTAGCAAATATTGGTGAACCAGTCAGAGCTACCCAGTTTATTGGTCAAAGTTCAGGTATTATCATGGTACTTCTGTTTTATATATTGTTTATCTGTGTAAAGAACTTGTTTTGGATCTGAGATGAAATGCCTGTTTCAATTATTGTCAAGAATATCTCTTATTGGGCACAATATGACTAAGGAATTGACATTTTATTATACCTGTGTAGTGTGTACATATTTTTATTTTCCTTATGGTAAAAATCAGTGGTTACTGCCAAGATATAAAGGAGGGGTAAATGCTAGTACTCTAGGTTCTGCAAGATATATCAAAAGAAAAGAAGAGACAAAATTCAGGGATAAAATTCTTCTCAAGTTTGGCCCATAGTTGTTTTAAGGGACTCTCAAGTTTGGTCATATTTTTTTTTTGTATTTTTTTAGCCTCTTATGCATTTTCCCCCTCTTTTGTTTTTTTGGAGGATTTATTCTCCCCTCCCCCCCCCCCCTCCAATTTCATTTCTTCACCTTTCTCTCCAATAAGTTCTCTGATTTAATGATGTCAGTTTGGGGAAGAAAAAAATTCTGGTTTTATTAATTATTAATCCAGAAACATAGGAACCATTTATAGACAAAATGGTTCCCTCAGAAAACTCATAAAGAAACACATAAAGCTAGGACTCTTCTAGTCAGAGTCCTGCTACACTATATTTTTTACTCCTCCAAGTGACTAAATTCCCCCATACATAGGTGCAGTAACTAGGCGTGGACCTCCTATCTATGATTGAACTTGCCCAATCTGCATCCGTGTATACTTCATGAGTCTTCTGGTCACTTTTCTTGAAGAGAAGTCCTTTGCCTGTAGTACTTTTTAAGTACCTTAGAATTTTGTACACTGCATTAAGATGTTCTTCATAGGATGAGTGTATAAATGGACTTACCACATTGATTACAAATGCAATATCTGGCTGAATATGAGAGAGATAAATCAATTTTCCTACCAACATCTGGTACTGAGTCGTGTTTACTGGACTTCCATCCTTGGCATCTCCTAATTTTTTATTTGGATCCATTAATGTATCAGCAGGTTTGCATTCACTCATTCCTGTTTCTTTAAAGAGATCAATGATGTATTTCCTTTATGAGACAACAATCCCCCTTTTTGAACGTGCAACTTCCATGCCAAGGAAATGTCTTAGGGATCCCAAATCTTTAATTTCAAACTCAGAGGCTATGCTGTCCTTCAAACGAGTTATTTCAGTAACATTATCCCTTGTAAGAATGATATCATCCACATATACTATCAAAATTGCAATTTTACCATCTTTAGAGTTCTTCATGAACATAGTATGATCACTTTGAGCTTGGACATAGCCTTGATTTTTAATGGATTGAGTGAAACGTTCAAACCAGGCTCGTTGTGATTGTTTCATTCTGTAAAGTGACTTCTTCAGCTTACATACCTTAGATCCAAAGTGTTCATCGGATCCATATAAACTTCCTCTTCTAAGTCTCCATTTAAAAATGCATTATTCACATCTAACTGTTGAAGTGGCCAGTCAAGGTTTATTGCAATTGAGAGGAGTGCCCTTATAGTATTTAACTTTGCTATTGGAACAAAGGTCTCAAGATAGTCAATGCCATAGGTTTGAGTAGAACCTTTGGCCACCAAATGTGCTTTATATCTTTCAAGAGATTCATTTGAATTGTATTTGACAGTGAATACCCATTTACAACCTGAACAATTAAGGTCCTATGGAAGGAAATAATTTGAATGTATTATTCAGAGAATTATCTATGTGAATATATACAAG
>JASKGM010006913.1:0-10556 GCA_034509205.1 Ceratonia siliqua
CCTAAAAATATTCAGTTGCCAATCTACAAGGGCATTCATTTTAATCAAGTTTTTTGGATAATAAAAACTCATAATTAATCTTGACATATAATGTAATTTCCCAGATTCTATAAGCAGGTAAATATCCTCATAATTAATCTTCTTGGATACGCAATCCTACTGTACATCCTTATATATATATATATATATATATATATATATAACTAAGGGAAACCAAGGGATGCGCAGATGCGCGGATGCGCAGCAGGAAATCAAGATCCTTTCGAATATGCATATAAATCCCTTGGTTTTTTATAAAAGAATCAAACTAAGGGATGCATTTTGGGAACCAAGAAATCTGCGCATCCCTTGAACCAGGAAATAAACAGCAAAATTATCATGACTTATTAAACAGCAAACAGCAAAATAACCCAGATCTGACAAAATAAATCTGTGAAACCACAAAATACCTGGTTGGAGATGAAGAAGCAGGAAAGGGCGATGGAGATGAAGAAGCAGGAAATGGCGATGAAGACTCGACGGTAACAGAGGAGACTAGGCGAAGAGAAATGTCATGGAAGAGAAGAATGTCGTGGAAGAGGAAAATAAGAGTTGCGATGTATTGGGAAAGTTTTATTCCCACATGAAATGGAGGGAATAAAAATTATTCCCTCCTTCCCATTTTAACTTTCTTGGGTAAAATTTATTACTGGGTATCCTATTTTATAACTGCTACCAAACATGGGAATGTTTTATTCCCAATTAACTTTCCCAGTAATCTTTAAACATACCACCTACCAAACACCACCTAAAAGGTTTTCTTAGAAATAAGAGATTGGAGATTTACATAAGTAATCAATAATACATGACACATAGATAAGAGATATTATTATATTTATTCCATACTGTGGGGTACGGCTAATGTGTATAAGCGTACAACTAATGCCTAAGAAGAGAAGAGATATTATATCTTTCCTTATACTTAGAATACTCACTTTCCCATTTTCCCTTCCCTTAGAATGCATAGCAAGTAGCACTGACGACAAAGGAAGCAGGAAGTAGCACCACGCCTTCACCTCCACCACGTTGCCATCCTGCCTCCACCATGTTGTCGTCTCCTCCTTTTCTCCTTCTTCTTTTTTGATCTCTTCTGTCAATCTCCTCTAATTTCTCCCCTTTATCTTTTTTTGTCTTCCTCTTCCTCATATATGACTTCTTCTTCTCAAATATCTTCTTATGATGATCTAGTCTCTCTTCTCTAATTTGACTTCTTAAAACTGGGGAAACCGATGACTCGCCCGGTTCATTGGTTTTTAACCGATTCAACCACAGGTCACCAATTTTTCACTAGTCTTTTGATCCTCATATTTTAAGGTCTATTGGACTGGCCAGGGGTCTAGTTCCTAGTTAAACTAGTCAGACCAGCTAGGCCGGCTTAAACCTTTGAGGAAAGGGAATCGGGAGAATATAAGTTTTGACAAAAATTTTCTTACTACTCACATCAAGGACCCTAACATTTTCTGGAGATGTTGCCTCCCTTTGGATAACTTTAGTGAAGTTTTTAGACAACTTCCCTGCTGCTATTACACCGTTGTCATGATTAGTAAGGATTTCCCTACTTTCTTTATCGGGCTTGCGTAAGCTTCTACTAAGGTAGCATTGATTTGCTTCCATAATCTTAGGGTGACATTTACATGCTCTCTAGGGTTCACTTTTTGGTTCTAATTAAAGCACCTTCTTGTCTGTTATATGGTCTTATCATTTGATTTGTCAGCTGTCCCATTTGATTGGCAATTTAGCATATCTAATTATCCATATTTCTTATAGAAGTCACATGATTCTAGAAGATATTCCTTGTTTTTTACTTGAATTTTTCATTTATGTCATGAGTTGAGCCAGGATATATTAGGCTTCTTTTCAGTAGAAGATGGTGGATTTTATTGCCTCAAGGTATTCTAATTGTTTCCCCAAGCACAGACTATAGGTATTGGAATAAGGATTATTCTGCCTATTCCCCAAAAAATTCAACTAGGTTGGAGGTAAGGCATGAGGTTACCCTACTGGCATTCAACAAAGAGTGGGGTCCTCTACAACATAGATTAGAATAAGGAACAAAATTATGTTTCGAGGTATTGTTTCGGTTATCTAGGAAACGTAAATGTTTTGAAAACATTTGAAAAATTTTGTAGAAACGGAAGATTTTTGAAAAAATGTTTTAAATAATTTTAAACTAATTGTTTTTCAGTTATAAAGGATTCTAGCATAATAATAATGGTAGAGATATATAAAATGAGATAATATAGTGTTTAATAATTATATTCTTATTCAAATAACATTGAGGCAATGAGGTAAAATGCACGCAGCAAGAAAATGAAGCAAAATGCATAGCATTACAGTAGAAAACAAAAAGAAGGAAGGCATTAAGAGGCATTGTCAGCACAGCAACTTGGGCAACAACGATTGAGCAAAAACACAACTCCTTCAAGCAACAGTAGGAACGACGTTGTTCTAGAAGGCAACAACATCTCAAACGCACAGTAGCAGCACAAATTCTCTGTTGAACAGCATCGTGCAGTCAAGTGGAAAGCAATATGGAGTAACCTATATTAGCAAATACACACTCGTGAAATAGAGGGACACTACAGCAGAAGAGGGAGTTTTTCTACAAGTGAATGACATTATAGAGCTGCTATAAATGAAGGGCTGGGAGCAAGCTTCTTGAAGAACTCCTCACAGGGTCCAAGTTGCTACTATCCAGCCTTTATCCAAGTTACCTACTGGCTCCATTTCTACCAATTTTTCTCTTACTCTATTTACTCCATAGTTTGTTGTTCATTTATTTCAATTTTTCAAATTGTTAACTTTCGTACATTTCGGTGGAAATTTCCATTTTTCCTATATTTTGGTTCAAAATTCACCTAATATGTGATTTTTCCATGAAAATGATGGAATTTCGATTTTAGATTGTTGTTTCGTTCCGTTCTCGATCGAAATTGAAAATTTTCATCTGTTTCATCTGAAACAAAACAAATTTTTGTTCCTTGGATCACATATAACATTAGTACCACCCTAGTAAATGGCATAGACTCCCTATTGATTAGGGTTAATCCTCCTAATTGTTTGGTAAAAAGTTTAATCTAGGCTATCAGGGTCGTGATCGAATTTAACACATATACTCGTTCAACCTTCTTTAGTTTGGTCCTTTCTGAATACCACTGATAATTATTAGAAGTCCCTTTTTCTATCAACTCATAGGCTTCTTCATGTGGTTTGTTCATCATGGCCCATCCTACAGCCGCATTATTGCTAGTGAGTAAGTTATCACCTAAACTATTATAGAGAGTTTGTACCTGAAGCCATGTAAGGAGAGCATGATGTGGACATTTTTCGAGTAGCTCTTTGTATCTGTCCCATACTTCATATAAGGAATCTCCATCATATTGCATGAATTGGGTAATGTTGTTATGCAGTTTTGTTGTCTTGGAAGGGGGAAATTTTACTAGGAAATTTTAGGACAACTCCTCTTAGCCTAACTACATCTAGCACCCTATTGTATTTGAAGGTATTGTAGATCTCCAAGAAACTTTCCATATGTGTGTTAAGGTCATCAAAAGGTGCCCCAATGAACTGAATATATTGCTAAATTAGTTATATAATTGCGGGCATTATCTAAAAAGTGTTTGTAGGGATGGCTTGTAATCTTATGCTTTTGGTGCTTTCATTAACAGAGGGAGTTTCAAAGCCCTTAAGCATCCTTTTATTTTCTTTGAGGACATTAAAAGCCAAAGACTCAAATGCTAAATTTATTTTCTTCTTATTTTCTCTAGCTATGCATTTGAATGTCCTTTCAATTTTGGGATCAAGCTATAATATAGCTTTACCCTTATGCATTCCAAATATATATATATATATTTTGTTTACAACTACCACTAAAAAAAAGGCTAATTTGAAGCAAAATTTAAAGGCGGAAAAAAATCTACCTCTATTAGAGGTGGATTTAAAGACGATAAATGAATTTTTTTAAAATAAAACAAAATAAAAATAATGAGTTGAATTTTGTGGCAGAAATTTTTCGCCTCAAAATAATCCACCTAAAACACCTCCTGAGACAGATTATGGGGTATGCTTAATTAATATTATTTTTTTAATTTTTTCTTGTTAAAGGGGGGTGTAGAGATAGATTTGTTCTGCCTCTAAATATCCCTAAGGACTAGAGTTGGAAGTATAGATGGACAAAATTAGCCTTTAATAGAAATTGATTTTTTTTTCTTAAACTTTAAAACTTTTCTCATTCTTTTGCTTTCTTCACACACAGTGCACAACTCATATTCTTCTTTCCTCACATATAGCTGCCGTAAACCCTCTATAGTTGTGTCTCTAATCTTCAGTGATTTTCACTCGAATCTCATAATTTCACCATCAAAACAGAAACTCGGGCATTTGTATTTAGATTTCATTACTTTTTTCACTATAAAACATTGTTGAGGGGTCTGTTCAAAAGAGGGGAAACTCTGGCATTCTAGGAGGTTTAGAGAAGAAATACCTTGGGCGTTCTAGGAAGATTTTGAGAAAAAAAACACCTTCAAGGAAGAAGGAAGTCTGCATCTTCTAAAGCTTTAGTAGTGTACGTAATTTTTTCCCCTGTTTCAAATTCGTACTTATTATTATGGTTTTTATTTGGGTTTTAAGGGGTATACTTTGATGGGGTACTGGAAAAGGTTTCTGTGAGATTTTTGTTTGGGTTTGAATTATTAGGCGTCCTCCTGTTGTGATTTAGATGGAAAGAAAATTAATGAAAAATTGAGGAAGAATGGGAATCGAAGAAAGTTTTTGTTAAGGGACTTAAATAATTTAAATTGGTATATAGGCATAGTCAGTTCTCAAATGAAGCAGTGGGGGCATAATCCTATTGTGGATAGTCGCAATGGTGACTATTATAGGGTAACTTCAAGCTATGCTTGACCAAAGCTTAAAGATATAGACTTTGAAGTGTATGATATGAGTTTGCAACAAGATGGGAGTTATGGGTTTAGGCAGAAGAGTGGCTAACCTAACCCAAATTAAGAGGAAAACACTAGACACCCTATCTAAACATTCAAAGTGACCGATGAGATTTGCTGTTTCTAAATGGATTGGATAAGGGTGATGCATGCTTTGTTAATGAGAATATATTACTTTTTTTGCATATTGTTTTAGTCTGCTTACGTACTTTATTAGATTACATAAACTCAGTGAAAACAACAATGTCTAATTTGCTTAACACGTGGCAAGTGTAATTTGGAAGTGTTGCTATTGCTGTTGCTGTTGCTAAATGGATTGGATAAGGAAGATAAATGCTTTGTTAATGAGAATGTATTATTGTTTTGGCATATTGTATTAGTTTGTTTACCTTATTAGATTACATAGACTCAGTGAAAATAACAATGTCTGATTTGCCTAACATGTGGCAAGTGTAATTTGGAAGTTTACAGGTCAAATACCATCATTTTGCTGTAACTATGTATATATTTGTTTTTCTAAATTTCAAGACCTTTTTATTTGTTTGTTTATAATTACAAACAACTAATATTGACACATCTAGAATAATTGTAATTGGAAGGTCACTTGGAGGTGAAGTTGGAGCTGTGCTAACAAAAAATAACCCTGACACTTGACATTGACAAGGTACCCTTCCAGTACACTCTGCATTTATCTTTGGATGTCTCCATCACATGTTGAAATGATCCTAGAACTTAGAACTAGAAATTACTGCATGTCACTTCATGATTTATTAGTAACTTGCTATGTGTTGAGAAAATAGGAATAGCGAACAAGTAGAGAGAAAGACCAAATATTAACAAAAATGGTTAGTAGTAGTGTATACATAATATGAGATTTAGACCTCTATATTTACTAAGGCCTCATTTGGGAATAAGTACTAAAGCTCTTGTTTCTAGTTCTTTTTTATAGCAAAAGTCATAAACCAAATGGGACCCAAGTCTATGATTTCATATGACACTTACTTTGATTGCACTTCTAGAAACTTGTTTCTAAATCCATATGACTTTCTTTTATACCTTAACACTATATATCTAAGCCTTTGACTTCCCATAAAGCTAAATGGTTTAGAATACGTAGCCATCATGTACATTAGTTTTGCTAAACCCTAAGCTATAGACTACTTTAGGGCATGTGATGTAAAGATAACAAATGAGCCTTGAAAAATAATCATCTTCGTTATGATCATATCTAATCATGCACATACCTAGCTAGATATAGAATTATAGAACAACTAATTATAAAAGAAAGTCATACTCTAGAAGAACTTGACTTTAGGATTTCTCCCCACATATATATTGTACCTAAGTTCTTACCTCAAAGATCGTATGATGTGCTAGAAGATAAAGTATCCTTGGAGATAGACACAAGTCTACAAGTAATGTTGAAAATTTGTAAAAGGTAGTGAATATTAAACATTGAGAAAATTAATCTTCTTAATGCATATAAAATGCAAGTTCTCCATAACTATATATATGTTTATTTATAAAAGTCTGTGTGTTAATTTATTAGTTTGAGTTAACATACAGCATCAATGATGTATATAAATATTTTTTTAGCATACTTCACTACTACATGAAATTATTTAAGTGATTTAGGCCAAAGGAATATAATGTGTTTTAACATCATTCTCATTTATTTTAATTATTAGTTCACAAGATTAGGGTTGTTTTAATGTCCTTTTCTCTAAAGACGTTAAAAAGCTTGATGAAGTTTTGTGGTTGAAAATCTTTAATAGGTTGCTTATTTTGTGCAACATACCCATGGACGTACCTGTGCATCATAAATGGATGGATAATCGATTAAATGAGTAAATGGCATTTGAATGATGAATTTGTTGATGGGGTTTACAGGGTTTATCACATATACATGCTCTCAAGAAAATTTAGTGAGCAAAGGAGGGATTAGGTGCCCTTGTAGGAAATGTATATGTAAGTTATACAAAGTGCCTGAAGTGACTGTTGATTTGCTACATAAGGGATTTATGGGCAATTACTACTATTGAACTATTCATGAGGAAGCAATGTCACCTATCCCCCCAGTAGTAATAGAAAAATATTACTTTGCTCTAGTGGACAAAGAGATGACTACAATGTTACCCTTATGCACATAGATTCTTTTATATGTTGTATTCAGAGTTATCCATGATAACTGATTGTCTAAGCCTAAAGAGTGATCATAACATGACAGAGAGTTGTTTTAACCGCATGGTAGATATAATGAGTGATGCAATGTCAAGTGGTAATCGGATGCCTCCTAATTTTTATCATGCCAAAAATCAATGGAAAAATTGGGCTTGGATTCTATAAAGATTGATTGATGTTCTTATGGATAATGTTGTATTACAAGGATGATGAGAATGAGAGGAATTGCAAATTTTGTGGGATGGAACATTACAAAATTTCCACTAGGAAGGGTATTGTTAAAGAAACCCTCTTGAAAAGGATGTTGTATTTTTGAATTGTTTCAAGGCTACAAATATCTTATTCATCAATGGCTATTGCATATCACATAAGATGCACTGGGAGAATCCAAGAGAGATTGATATCTTATCTCACCCATCAGATGGAGAAACTTGGAAACATCTTGATGAAACTTATCCTGATTTTGCTCGAGACCCCCGAAATGTAAGATTAGGGTTATGTAGTGATGGATTTTCTCCATATGGGTTATCTAGAAACTCTAATTTGCTTTGGCATATCATTCTTACTCCTTACAACCTTCCTCCTTGGATGTGCATTAAAAGAGAAGTTATGTTTCTAACCATAATTATTCCGAGTCCATCTAATCCAAAATATAAGATTGATGTATACCTACTAACATTAATAGATAGGCTAAAAATGTTGTGGAATGAAGGTGTACAAACTTATGATGTGTCATTGCATCAAAATTTATGATGAAGGTTGCTTTTATGTAGACTATCAATGACTATCCTATATACAAAATGTTGTCTGGTTGGATGACTGCTGGAAAACTATCTTGCCCGTATTGTATAGAGATGTTTAAGGCGTTCTCTCTCAAACATAGTAAGACAACTTCATTTTTTGATTATCACTAGCAATTCTTGCTTGTGGATCATCCATATAAGAAGGCACGAAATGTGTTCAGAAAAAATTGTGTGGAGTCCTCATTGCTACCTCCACTCTTATCTAGAGAAGAAACATGGCAACACGTCAGACACTTACCTAGCATAGAAGAGTCTTAAATATCTAATTTGTTTGGGTATAGGGTTGATCACCATTAGACCAAAAGGTCTATATTTTTGGAGTTACCTTATTGGAGAACACATTTTCTCCATCATAATGTCGATGTGATGCATATTGAGAGGAATGTGTTTGTTGCCTTATTTGACACAATCATGGATGTGAAGGGTAAAACCAAGGATACACCCAAAGGTAGGTTGGACTTAGCTGAACTTTGCATATGAACATATCTACATCTATAAGATATTAAGGGTGGTAAACTCAAGAAACTCAAAGTACAATATGTATTGACCAAGCAACAATGGATAGCTATTTGTCAATGGTTAAGTAATCTAGGTAAGAGTGTTGACATGAAGGAAGTTAAGTTACATGGGTTGAAAAGTCATGCTTTTCATTTATTTTGCAATGTCTACTTCCAATTGCTTTTAAATCATTACCAAAGCCTATTTGGAATACCATTGTGGAGTTATGTCAATTCTTTAGAGAATTGCACTCAACGATGTTGAAAGTTGATCAATTGTTCATGATAGAGATTAATATTCCCATTATCTTGTGAAAATTGGAATAAATACTTCCTCCAAGGTTCTTTGACTCAATGGATCACTTGCCCACCATCTTGCCATATGAAGCAAGGGATGAAGGTCCTGTTTAATATCGGTAGATGTATCCATTTGAAAGTTTTTTCTTTTGACTCTTTAACACATTTATTCCTTTCACTGAAATAATTTCATTTCTATAGTCATACTTTGTGTCACCTTTCAATTAGGTTCTTATGCACCCTTAAAGATAAAGTGAAGAACAAGGCTAGAGTTAAAAGTTTCATATATGAAGCTTATTTAGTGGAGGAAACATCAACTTTTGCTTCTTATTATTATCCATCCCACATTCCTTGTAGAAGGACAAGTCACCCGTAATAATGATAGAGGTAAAGGTTGTTCATCTTCTCCAACATTGTCAATATTTAATTACCCAGTATGTCAGGTTGGGAAAGCCATAAACGTTAACTAAATGCTAAAGAATTTGAAGTTGCCACTCTTAACGTTCTTCTAAATTGTCCTAAGGTTCAGCCTATTTTAAGTAAGTTCTTTCCAAAGTTCCTTTCATCTAGTTCCTGATAGTTTTTGACAAATATTCTTATATAACTAATGATAAAAAAATCAACAGTATATATGCAGATTATCTGTGAAAACTCATTCTTAACATCACTTTTGCACAACTTGAAAAAGAGATTTCCTTAAACTTCAATTCATGGTTCAAAAATTATGTAGGTTCATTCTTTAAGTGTTGTCCACATATTTTTGAATAATTGAGTCATCAATAACTAACTATGTGGTCTTTTATTGATATTAGGTGGGTAATCCAGAAAATGCAGTATATGATGATCTTATAAAGAGTTTGGCCTGGGGTCCATTGTGCATGGTTGACATATGGAATGTATAATATGTCAATGGTTTAAAATTTCACACAAAAACTTAGTCTGAAGGGATGAAAACTTCCAATTATGGTGTATGGGTTCGAAGCGATGATTGTGGTCAATCAGAAAATGACTTCTATAGAACAATAACGGATATTATAGAAATGGAGTATATTGGTTTTCCCATGAAGAAGTTAGTTTTTTTTTTTTAATGTAATTGGTTTGACTCTACTCTTAATCAGGGTATAAGGACCGATTTCAATCATGGGTTGGTGGAGGTAAAAGCATCGAGGAGGTATAAATCATATGACTCTTTCATACTTGCTCAACAAGTAGAGCAAGTTTACAATACTTCATATCTTAAAGATAACCCAGGGGTTATGCATTATTAAGATGAAGGTTCGAAGTATAGTTGTTACTCCTGAGATACCAAATCATGAAAAGGATCAACCATACCAAGATGATGAAATACCCTAACTGTTGCCAATAATGACTGATGGTGTTTTATAACAAAGCCTAGTTGATAAAGAAGGTTTTCCTAAGGAAGTTAATCATTTCAAGCTAAATGAAACTAACCTTGAAGATGATGATAAAAATTTTTCCATCACAACTATTACTAAATCAGAGGAGGGTTTTATAGATTTAGATTCAAATTAGGTCAATTTTTTTCTTATAATTATTAATCTATGACATTCATGCAAATTAGACTAGATAAATCTCTGCAAATTGTGTTTCGTTATATTTCATACTTATGATGTTTCTTGATATCCCAAAAATGTAATTTTTTTTATCTCTAATTGTTCTTTCAATGGCCTTATTGCATGCATATATATGGCAAGCCAAAGACAAGGAAGAGGAAGAGGAATAGGTCGTGTTGAAGGTGCTAGTATAGTGTCATCTGCCTCATGAACATCTACCCCATA
>JASKGM010006914.1:0-10556 GCA_034509205.1 Ceratonia siliqua
AAATTCTATTGAAAGAGACTTAATTGCTGTGAATTGCAAGATGCAGCTCTGGCAAAAACAAGGGAGCTGAAGAAACTGTGCGAGGGTACGCTTTCATCCATTTTTGACGGAAGACCTGTAAATATAATAGGAGAGATCAACACTCTGTTATCTACTGGCCTTGGAGCATGAAGAAGAGAAGTTTTTTCGTTGATCATTAAGAAATATTGAAGGTGGATAGCGGCTAGCCAAATTAGCTGGAGAGGCGTTTTATTTGGGTAGAATTTTTTTTTTCTGCTTACTTACATCATATGCTGACAAAGACAGCAGAGGATACTGGATAATGCAATTTCCTTGTTTGTCCATTATTAGTAGTTGAGTTGTAGTGATGCTCATGAAAAGGGCAAGGTATCATGTTATTTTGCCCAATTGGAATTCACGACTTACGGGTTTACCCAGTCTAGAAACTTGGTCCCCAGTTATCTGGATCAACTTGTTTGGCGCCCTTTGTTCAGCATCCCTGTCTTTCAGCATTGTGTGAGAATTTCAAAGGAAAATTATGGCAAGCTCTAACCCAACACCCCTCCTCCAAAAAAAAAGGAGGAAAAGGATAGTAAGTATGCAAACTGAATTTGCTATATCGACAATCTGTAACTCATAGAGAAGTATTTAAAAAACAAAACAAAAAGAAGAAAGAATCGTTGCCGTGCAGAAATAAACTATAAATTCTAGCTCTTGAGGTTTGTTTGGCAACCAGCTGGCAGCCTAGCATTAAAGTTGCAGCTTCTGTGCTACTCAGTGGCTACATCAGGCGGATACATAGCTCCATGTCGGGGAACCCATAAAGCGAGTGTTGGTTGAACGGAAAGACTTCTCGAGTGTATCAAAGTCGGTACCATCTCCTGCTACATCGCCCTTTGCCATGTTGAGCTTTTGTGAAAAATATATCAGAGAGTCCACGACCTCAGACATTGGAGGTCGGAATTCCTTCACAGGCTATACCAAGTTTCATTCAAACGCAAAGAAAGAGTATTATAATTTGAATCAACACTCCCAACACGTGATCCATGAGCAAATCCAATACCTGTATGCAGAGGGAGACGATATCAGCATAACGAGAAAGAGCCTTGGATGAAAATGTCCTTTTAATTCCCGGATCAACCATCTGTTCCAAACTCTCGCTATCATGAAGCCTGGATGTAGCCCATTTTGCCAGATATTGTTCCTCCCTTGGCCTGGAACTGTTTTGAAAGTCAGACCCAAAAAAAAAAAACGAAATGTGTTGAAAGAGAAACAATACCATCATAATCATTCAATTCAACCCATTCCCCCACCCTCACCCGTCGTCCCAAAAAAGACGGAGATTCAGACCCTAACAAAAACCAAATGAACGTTGGGAGATGATAAAACATACTTATCGAAAGGTTTCCTTCCCGTTAATAGTTCCAGAAGCAGCACCCCAAAGGCAAAGACGTCACTCTTTATGTTGACAATTCCTTGTTGGCCATGGTCAGGTGCAATGTAGCCTGCGTCTCCACTAGCAATTTCAGAAGCCTGTTTCAAATAGTCACCACAGTAATCAGTAAACCTGTGTTTCCTATGGCAAACTCGAAAAAATTGTCAGATTCTGGTTCATTTTCCTTCGGTCAGCTTGAAAAAACTTATATCAGTAAACTTAACAAGGGACGCATCACCTTATCTACATACTTAATATGGGAACATCCGTTTCTTCAGTTGTCTGAGGTTTTTATACCACCAAAATGCTAAAGCAACTACGATCAGATGTAACTTCTGTCTATCAATGAACTATCTTTTAGCTAATAGAAGTAGAACTATGGCTTTAACTTTTTAGCAAAGAGAACCTTATCTTCCATCTATTTCAACATGAAGCTGATTTTGCAGGAACTTACTTTAATTTTAACTTTGTTGCTTGTCAGCGGTCTCAAAATAGCTAGGCCACAGTCACAGACACGAGGCCTTAGATTTTCGTCAAGTAGAATATTGGCAGCCTTCAAGTTGCTGTGGGCGACAGGAGGGGAGAACGTAGAGTGCAAATAGCTGAAAGCATTTGCATAACAATTAAACACTAACTGGCTACAATCCTAGAACCGGTATTTGATTTAAACATATAAACAACTAATATATTTTTAAATGGCTATATCCAACTTACTCCAGAGCCTGAGCAGCACCAAGGGCAATCCGGAGACGGAGGGCCCACGATAGAGGCTTGTATGCTTCACTGTGAAGAGCATCCTCCAGGGTTAAATTTCTAACATAATCGTAAACAAGAAGATGCTGCCCGTGCTCCAAACAATACCCAGTAAGCGCTACGATGTTGGGGTGCCTCAGACGGGAAGCGGTGGAAACGACATCCAAGAACTTTTCCTCTTCAGTGAAAGACAGGCCCCCCATGTTGATAGTCTTCACGGCCAAAGTCTTTAAAAAGAAGAAGAAATGTGATATAGATTGAAAGAAACAGTTTTGAAATCTGAACGTCATCAACAATATCAGATTTTAGTGCTTGAAAGATAGCTTAAGATTTTACTTGGCCATCTGGAAACTCAGCTCTGTAAACAGCACCGAGAGATCCCTCTCCAAGAAGGTTGTCTTCACCGAAGCTGTTTGTAGCTAACTGAAGCTCCCCCACTGTGTAAACTTTTGTCCTTCCAGAGAATTTGCTTCTTTTGGAAAAGCTTCTTCTTTTTGACATTTCCTCTGTTCTCTTATGGTGTAGGGGAGGTAACCGCCTTGGACCCAGCAGGGATGTAGAATTAAACGGCGGGATTTGCAGGCTCTCTTCTAGTGCGGTAGAAGAGACTTCTATCACAAGAAACAAGAAAAAAAAAAAGACTAAAGATGGAAATACATTTACAGAAATAATAGTAAATCGAATTGCTTCCCTAACCAGAGAGGTAATTCGATACAAGAAGTTAGATTTGAGTATAACGTCAGAGAGTATTTTCTATTCTTTGGTGTAGATTTCGTTTACACATTAAAAAAAATGTACCAACTAAACAGAAAAAGAGAGTGAGAAAGAAATAACTAGTAAAACAATCAGAATTCATATGTCAATCAAAGGCTTAAATATGATATTCTTAATTCAGCTTCGGCAGAAGATTCGATCCATTTTTCAAGCACTATAAGGATTAAGGACATTAAACTAGAAATCATTGAAGAAACTAATTTTCGTTTTGAGCACTTGATGATGCTCTAATTGTGTGCTTGGTGGGAGGGAAAATGGAAGGACCGGAGGATGAGGGCATTAAGTGAAAATGGGCAATGTAGTCTAGACATGACAAATACTTTGACGTATTGCTAATTTTCACTCATTCCCCTTCTACTCATTTCATTTTCACTCCTACCAAGCACAGAATCCTAAGCCTTCAGCCATTCACTAAGTGAGTATAAAGACAGTAATGGCCTAGCAGAATACCAAAATTCCCCAGTTTAACTTGAAAGTAGAAATTGGTTCTTGACGGTTTAGTCAAGGGCAAAACTACATTTAAAACGGACAAAAGAATTTTGTCTTCAATCTAATGTTAAGGTAAGGAGGATTGAGTCATCCTGGGACGTGCTGTCTACGAGTATCAATCACCTTTATGCATTTCTCTTATGATTACCTATGGTTGCACTGGTCGGATGAGATTGCAATGAGCTATGGCTGCTTTCTAAGCTCTTCAGTCTCTGTTCATTCAATCGATTCAAACGGATTGCAATGAGGAGTGCCACACCTGTAGCCAATAGTGTTCCCCCACCAACCATAAAAGCTATTCCTCCGGGACCCATACGTTTCTTCTTTTGCCCACTTACTTTGGGAGGGGAATAGTTCTTGATGGCATTTGCCTGAGTCGTGGGTGGGCGACTAATATTATGCTTAACTGGTACACTGTCCAGAGGAAAAGCCCAGGGAAGAGAATCACCCCCTGCATGGAATTTATTCCCTCCGATCCTAATTGGAGTTAAAAGAGGGCGAGCATTCAACGTCATATGTCATTATTTAAATGCAAATACAATATCAAATGAGGCTGACTATTTTCAATGTCATGCAGAGTGGAGAATTTCCCCCTGCATGCTCAACTGGCAGGTTGTCTCTTACCATAAATTTGGTATGGACTGAAAATGCTGTGGAATAATGCCACTGAACAGATTATCTTGGATGTTCCTGAAAACAGAGACAAGGAAACAGATAATAGAACCGTATATAAATCTTCTGAAAATTTTTACAGATAACTTACAAATCTATAAGTGGAAGTTCAGCCAGATACGTGACTGATCCAGTGAAGCTGTTGTTCTGCAGGAACCTGCACATAAGCACAATGCTACGGATTAAACCAACATAATCCCGACAAAATAAAGTTGTGAGCACTATCTTTATGTCTGAGACAAGGTAAAAAAAAAATTAAGTTAGGGAAAAAAAAAGAAACTTACAATCTAGCAAGGTTTGTCAAGGAACCAAATGAACTTGGTAGATCTCCTGTGAAATTGTTATTTGAGAGATCCCTAAAGAATGGAATTCAACCTTTGTGAGATACCTCGTATTTAAAGTTGAACAGACCAGTCAATTAAACATCTACGTTTTTCTATCTCAATTTCTCACAACTCAGTCAGATCAAAGTTTTACTATATAGTTTGGTCACAGTGCTTCACTTCAGCTATTTTACATTTTAACATATCTTTTACTTGAGCGGCTCCCTTTCCCTGGCTCTTCTCAACTATATTATGCATTCTCCAACAAAAAATTATATGTTATTTGGATTTTGATTTATTTTATCTATTATATTTTCTATAATTGCACATGCTAGTTTCTATAATCACTTATTCCTTCGATATCAATGCAAATGCAATGTCAAAATTAAGAACCAGCTGAAGAAGACATACATCTCTTCGAGATTATCTAAGCCAGTAAAAACATTGCCAATGGGTCCAGATAAGAAATTGTGGCTTAGATTCCTGCAAGAGAAGATAATTATAATGGTTTTGACGGCCACTAGAAAAAATCAATCAAGCCATGCTCAAAAGAGATGGGAGAATAATAAAAAGCAAAATGTGAATTTGCCCATTTGGTTAAGAATATTCTCATGTGCTATCCCTCTAAAAGCTTGGTCTAAAATCAATATTCATGTAACTCACAGATGTCGTAGTTTTTTCATGATAGGTAGTGAGTGAGGAATATTTTGGCTCAAATAGTTGAAAGCCATATTTCTGCAATAAAAGAATCATCAGAACAACATGCTGCTGAACGTACGATTACGGTTATGAGTCCGTATGAAATTTTATCGCAATAAACTGAACAGAAGAATGGTTGGCTTACATATGTGTAGCATTGGGGGGTAAACCATTTGGTATTTCCCCCACTATGTTATTGGAGCTGACATCACTAGGAACCAGAACAGGGATGTAAGTACATTCCTTATCTTGACGTCACTATCCTGATAAGAACTTTGAAAGCCATATCATTACTTACAGTTGCTTCAAGTTCTGTAGATTATAGAGCTGGCCTCCAAG
This sequence comes from Ceratonia siliqua, assembly GCA_034509205.1. Classification (NCBI taxonomy): domain Eukaryota; kingdom Viridiplantae; phylum Streptophyta; class Magnoliopsida; order Fabales; family Fabaceae; genus Ceratonia; species Ceratonia siliqua. The sequence goes on from JASKGM010006914.1 coordinate 5,485, forward strand.
ATACCCGGTGAGATTTAATCCTTGAATTTTGCTGCATGAGGACACACAGCAAGGCTCATGTTTATAATTGGCATTATGATCAAAATAAGAACATCATCTGTGGAGTTGGTGCATTACAGTTGTATAACTGATGACCCAGAACATGCTACTCCTGTCCAAAACTCCTGACAAGGATCGCCACCATTCCATCCTTTGAGCAACGGTGGAGATTTCAAGGTCCTGTATAGGTCTTGGAGTGCTGTGACTGCTTGTCCAAAAGTACAAGTATAGTTTAGCGGAGGTGAAGAAAGCCACTCAATGTTTGATCTAGAAGAAAGTAACCCTGATCTAATTCAAAGGAAAGTGATGGTCTAGCAAATAATTATTGCCCTATGTACAAATACACGGAATTGTGTATTTCTTTATCAACACCCTTCATCTTCAAGTTATCTTTACAATTTTAACCGTCCATTGTTTAAGTTCTTTATCTCAAATTGACCTATTTATTCAGTTAACTGGGTCTTAGTTTAGAATACTAATTAAAACACATAATAAAAACTCAAGCCAAAATACTGGAGTTTATTTCTAAGGTGGGTACCTTACGTAGCAAGAAATCAACGATCAAGCCTAGTATTCATCAGAAAATCCCTAAGGTGGTTAGAGTTCTATGTACGCTTACAGATTATAAGGATGGAAAAATATAAGTTTTGAAGAACGACTCTAAAGTTGGTGGGAAACCTGCACAAAAGAAATCTACACATACTCCTAATCGCCTGTTTTGCTTCAATATACCTTGAAAGTGAAGAGAATCCGAATTTTTTTTGTTTGCCTTGACAGTGAGAATGAAAAGTCTATAGCATACATTTTTAATTTTTTTCCACCCGCTAATTAGTGATTATCGAGTTTCTACTATAATTCGTTAGCAAGAAGCCAATAACAGATTCCAGAGAATAAAAGAATGAATAAACAAAAGTTATCTGAATTACCGTCAGCGGGATCCGTAAATGCTAAACCCCGAGAAATCAAAATTGTAGAGAAGACAAGGATAATGAGATGCACATAATGGTACTTGCAAACCATTTTCGCAAGAATCAGTAGATTTGTCAAGTATACTCCTTGCTTTCCTGGAAAGAATACCGTTTGCTAACTGAGAGATTGGCGAGAAAAGAGACGAGGAGAAAACTTGCTGTAATGACACTAGACCCAATATACGCAAAGTTAACAAGAGATATTAAAGTTCAAACTTGTAATTTTCTTGCCCTTTCCCTCTGTTTTCTCAGTTCCCAAACACAAATTTTCTGGAGCCGAACTTAAGTAGACGAAGAGTAAGAGAAAAAGAATCAAGACTACAAGGGAAAAGATAAAGCAAAGCAAAGCCAAGAGAAAAGCACGATGAATGTACCTCTTCTGTGATTGACAATAATTCTTCTCCTTCTTCTTTTCATACACTCAGCTATGAGATTGTCTTGTTAACTGTTTGTTTAGTTTCTGGTTAGGTGGGGTCCACACAGCTGAATTCGTTATATATCTACGCTTGATGAAGAAGAGCAAGAGCCTACGGTTGAATTGTTTTGGTTTGGCGCGCATCTGGGTCCATGAGTGATTGTCCTGTACCATCTGTCTGAGAACATCGGTTAAAACAAAATGGACTGGGCTTTTAAACATTTAAATATTCTTAGGCCCAATCTAAAAACGTTCTGGACTTGATAGGGATTTGAGCCCACCGGAGAGTTTTATGATATTCTCTCTCCGTCTCCCTGAGCCCCCTGACGTTCGCCGTTTGAGACATGGGTGAATCGGGTAACAAGCAAGCCAACAACGGAGCACAGGGTGAAGAACAAGATGAAGACTACATGGGAGACCTCTCTCAGTTTCTTCCTTCAGAAGATTTTGATCCTCCTGAATCTTTATCCAAAAAGGTATTGTGTTTCCTTTCACCCCATCTCAGTTGTATTTTTGTTTTACTATGGTTTCCAAGAAAAATTTGACAGACTGAAAGCGAGCGCGATATGAAATTATGAATCATGTAATGCTTTTTTTTTCTGGTTTCTTGAAATTTGAAAGAAATAAAACAAAACTTCGAGCGCGATATGAAATTATGAATCATGTAATGCATTTTTTTTCTTTTCTGATTCCTTGAAAATTGAAAGAAATAAAACAAAACTTAGGGATGCATAAGCTTATTAAATTCCAGTTCCTAAAATGAAAAGCTATATACTTCATGTTGCAATCTTCCCATACCCCGCTTCTTTTTTCCACTCCTGCTCTTCAAGCTTGTTGGCGGAGCGTGATTTTACAGTTTTATCACCCACGAATTAGGTCTTGTTGATGCAGAGCTACATCCCTACATCTACAAAAATGGATAATCAAAGTTAATAAGCTGCAAGATTTATCTTTCTAACAGCACAAAAAATGCTAAATAATATGAGTTCTCGTGTATAGATTTAAAGCTCAATTAATACTCACTATCGAATTGTTTCCCATTTAGAGTACCAGAACATATGGGACACGGATGCTTAAGCTATAATCTACACTCACTTTGGATACGCTTGGGTTTATGGTTGAAGGATCCTGAAGTTATGTTTTGTTAAGAAAACAAAACTGCTAGCCTTGATCTATCCAGAATTCTATATTTAAAAGAATAATGGGAAGGAAAACAGTAAAAGTGGAAACCTGTTCAGTGATCAGTAAAATACACAAATAAGACATCTGAACTTAGCATCATATTTTTACAAATTCAAGAAAGCTGCCAGCATCATGCAAATAATAACTGCCATTCTTTCATGCAGGTCTCGAACAAGAAAACCTCAATGGTCAACACTTCCAAGAAGCAGTTGAAAACTCTTAGCTGGCAAGAACGGCGAAAACTAGAAAAAGAAAGAAAACAACAAGAGGAGGATGAGCAAACATTAGCAAAGGTGGAAGCTCCAATACCACAATCCAACATCGGATTTAAGCTGCTCAAACAAATGGGTTATATGCCAGGCTCTGCCCTTGGCAAGGAGGGTTCAGGCAGGGCTGAACCAGTGGGAATTAATATTCGACGGTCACGAGCTGGCATAGGCTTAGATGATCCCCACAAGGAGAAGAGGAAAAGGGAGGAGATCAAGACCGAGAGGAAAAGGTGGAAAGATGAGGCTTTAATGACAGAATTTGGGTCTAGGCAAAAGTCACAGTGGAAGAGTAAAAGAGTTATAGATAATTTCAAGAAGGCAATGGCTGCTCTTGACCAATTAGAGAACAGGGAAGTCGTAGTACCACAGAAGAATGATGAGGAGGAGGATGGAGTTGATGAAGAGGATGAGGAAGAAATAACAGAAGAGGTATGTAACATGGCCTTATATTTTCCACTTGAAATTTCTCTGAGCTAGTGTTGGCTACTGATATTTATTATATAAGAACAGGTGTCATTTCTTGAGCTTGAACATTAAGATATATTAATTTTAGTTCCCTGTCTGGCTGTGATGCAGATTATATGTTATGTTCATTTGTTCTGACATATATTTATGGAATGTTGTCTGACTTGTGTATCATGGATTGAAATTGAAAGGGATTCAAAGCTAAATTCAATGGAACGTTGTCTGACTTGTGACTTTGGCTGATCTATATATAGCTGAGTTGTTATTATTTTTTTTTTTTGTATGTGAAATTGAAAACTGATTCAAGGCAGATTTATGAACTGATTAACGGAATAATTTGGATGAATTGGCTTGGTTCTTAATCTGCTGGTGTCCATTCATTTGAGTTGCATGGGCAGATGCGCTACTAATGTCTGGAAATTGAATTATTTCTCTTCTTGATTCTAGCTTTTTTTTGCTATTTTTCCCCCACCCAGTAATTTTAACCATTCATATGTTATTTTCTTTAAGAGCATTACTGAATTACTTGATTTTGGCAGCCCTTGATGTAACTATGTTGATCAGGACAATGTAATATGGATGCAGGAATTGCAGGATGTTTTGATGAAACTGAGGGATGAGCATCAATATTGCCTCTTTTGTGGATGTCAAGTAAGCCAACGCAAGATTTTTTGTGGCGATTCGAAAAAATTTCATACACTTTTAAAATCTGAAATTGCAACTCAAATACAATTCCAAATCAAGTCTCTAATTTTTTTCCTTTTTCTTTCTATATTATTCAGTATGAATCAAGAGATGTCCTTTTGGCCAACTGCCCTGGAACCAATGAAGATGACCACTAAATTGGAGATTTCAGATGTGGACAATATCAGATTTGTTCTTTTGTCAAGCAAGTGATATTAGCTGCAAATGCAAATTGCATTACAGAAGGATTAGCTTGCCTCTGGTGGATGATCAGTATTTTGGTCATTCCTGCTTGTGTACAACTATATGTTCTTACGTTGTTTATTGAGCCAATACAGTTGAAAAACCGGAGGGCATCATATCTGGAGACGATTCAATGAAGAGTTTGCCTAACTTGCGAGCACACCATGTGACCGTTCGTAGATATTCGAAGGTTGACATCTAGGTCTGAACATCGTATTATTAATCATAGTTGTAATTTGGGAGCTATGTTGCTTCAGGACTCGGTCCAGTAATACTGGATTGCGACTTACTTGTCCTTTTGTATGGGGTGTTTCATTCCAACCAATGAAAGGAATAATGCCGTTTTAAGTTGTACCTATTCAACCAAAATTTGGATTGAGAGGAGGGAAAAGGGGATATATGAAGCATCAAGCATCCCTGTAAGACCGTTGGTGTTATACTTGGGGTCCATTCTCATGCAACGTGTATTTCAGGGAAAACAAACTTGTGGGGAACATATCTGCTTCGATCAAATGGAATTGTTCCTAACTTTTTTTTTACTGAAGTAGTACCACGGAAATATTAGATAGGATTTCACCTACTGAAAGGACAAATTGCAGAGCCTAGGAGCATCATCATTCAATGAATTGATATAAAAATGCCTTTTTTCCAGAAAACTAATGTAGAGGTTCCCAAATAAAGCGTCTCGTCTGGGCCACTAATCCTCCAGTTACAAGGACTCGGGAGAACATCGTTAGACTGACAGCCTTCCCAGCTGCATGGGTGAGCATAGAAGCGTAGGGTGATGCCGAAGTGGGCAGCACATGG
>JASKGM010006915.1:0-10555 GCA_034509205.1 Ceratonia siliqua
TCTCTTTATGCAGAGAAACTTGGTAGGAAAGAAATTCCCTAAATGAAGGAACTAAAGAGACAAACATGAATATTTGAAGAAATGAGAGCAAGGTAAGCAAAATGATGAACCAAATACTGAATTACAATTTTTTATTCAAGAGATAAGATAAGGTCCACACTTAATAAAAATCTGATGGCCTTGGACTTCAGCCAAATGATTCAAGACTAAAATTAAACACATTCAAAAGTATAAACAATGCAAATCAACTTTGAACCACAGTTTTCAAGAAAGTCTCCTTGATCTGGCTTGATAACCTCACGTTTCATCCTCTTCCCAAACATTTGTAGCACTGCATTTTTCATGCTTAAATAGGGGATTGTTACTGATGTTTAGGCCCTTATGGTCTAATTGGGTGGTTCCATACTTGAGTAATTTCATGACTTATCCCTTGAATGCCCTACAATCTTCTACTATATGGCCCGTGGTACCGAAGTGGTAAATACACTGTGCATTGGGGTTATACCATGCAGGATAGGGTGGTTGACGTGGCCGAATTGGTATTGGGCTTATCAGACAATTATCCAATAGAATCTTATAAAGATTAGCATGGGACATTTGAAATTTAGGGAATGGTTCAATCCCTTTGGGTTGCCTAAGTGATGGAAAATTGGATAGGGATTTTGGCTTCTGTGGTGGTATCCAAGATCGTGAATTTCTTGGTGGAGTAGGATGGAAAATGGGAGGGAAGATGGGAGTTCCTTGTTGGTAGTAAGATTGAGGGACAATATGACTGAGGTTTTGTGACTGCTGGACTACCTCTCTGCTTTTCAGAATATCACGTATCCATCCAATTAATTGTGACATCTGCCCATATAATTGATCCATGTGATGCTCCAATATCTGTATCCTTTCAGTATTTGATGATTCGGTTGACATGGCTTTGGATATAGTGTATGTCTCTTAGAGAGAAAGGGAACGTTTGGTCAAAGTCTTTCCTTTTAAGAGCAATGACGTGACTTTGTTATTTTTTCTGTTTAAAATAAAAATAAATTAAATTCTTTTTTTAATTGAAATTTTTTTTATGAGAGGTTCATCGAATAATTGAACTCTTCGTTGTATAAATATTGGCACTAAGAACTTCATCTCTACCCATGTGCCTATTGGGAGTACAATGCTCCACAAAGAATAACATGGTTGACAATATCCCAAGGAGATATAAAATTGTCACATGAGTATTGTCAATTTTGAAAAAAAAAAAGGCACACCTAAATTAGGCGAAACAAAATTGAGTATATTTAAAAAACTCATATTTTAATTTCAAAAATTTAAGGACACTATCATGAAATTCCAAAATAGTGATGAAACTGCCATGTTTGAATACACCATGATTCCATGAAAACCCTTTTTTGTTTTTGTAAAATAACATAATGGGATGCGTAAACAATGAGAAAATAATGATAAAGAGATATCAGTGTAAAGTTATGCCATGAAAGACATTTTTCATTGATTTTTGAATTTTTTTATTTATTATTCTTTTTTTAAAAATTTGGAATGCAATGTGACAGACAAAGAAGGAAAGGGAAAGGGAGATTAATAGAGAAAGATGATAAAGAGAGAACATGCTCTTCATTATCCTAGGTAGGTCATTCCTAAGGTAAATAAACCTATCCCTAATGTTTGACTCTTAGCTACCGGGCAGCTTATAAGGTTAGTGCATTAGTGCATCAGTTTTAAGGTAGGTCTATAATCCTCACAAGAATGGTCTTTTAGAACATATTGTTCCTGCTGAAATAGTAGGGATCTCTACTTCCTAATATGATTGCATGGGTGGACAACGCTCCATATGAACCAACTAAGTAAGCGAGTTAATAATCTGAGTGAAGTCTTTCATGAATACCTGGGGGAAGGAATCCCACTAGGCATAACTACGCCACCTTCATTTCTCTCCTAGGGTTCACACAAACCCGGGTACATGGCCTAATAAGTGTGTGCAAAGGATGTGAATGGTGTACAGTATGTGTGAAGAGCATACAGACCTTGGTCCTAATGCCTATCCACAAAGAAACCCCAAATCAGCAAAAGAGCAGTTAATTGTCATCTACCCTAGGGTTCCATCAATTCATGCCATAAGAAAGGCAATTAAACAAGCACACCTAGAAGTGCGGTAAAATAATTTAAATAAATAAAGCAAATATTTATGTGCTGAAGCAAATAACTAAAAACAAAAAAAGAGGGAGAGGGTAAAGATAATAAATTAAAATCATATAAAGCACAAACAACTTATAAAGGGCTTGACTCTCTGTCTATCCCCAGTGGAGTCGCCAAACTGTCATAATGTAACGGCTGGTGAAAGGCCATTGTTTTATGACTTTGGGGCGCGTAAGGGAAAACACATAGAAAATGGGAGTCACCACCAATTAATTAGAAGGATAATTGGGATCCTTAAAAAAAGAATGAAAACTGGCCCTCGGAACCAGATGAAGGGTTCGGGAGTCTAATTACGCATAGGGAAGGTGTTAGGCACCCTACAACGTCCATCCCTAAGGACGGTTACCCTAAATTGTTTGTGCTTAAAGGATTTTAATTTATTTAAGTTACCCCTTTTTATTAATAAAATAATAATGGACAAAGACGAAGAAATAAATAACTAGACCTGCCTTACTAAGTAAGTGCCTACGCACCCTGAAAGGGATCAAAGTCAATGTAGTTCAAAAATATTTGGAGAAGTTGATTAAGTGAGATGTTTGATCTCTAACCTAAGAATGTTAGGACATTAGGGGAAGATAAACTTCCACTTAAAACCTTGAAAATAAGTTAGGACATTTGGGAAGGATAAACCTCCACTAAAAGCCTATGGAAATTAAGACATTGGGGAGGATAACCTCTACATAAAGCCTTTAAAAAGAGCTGGGACTTTTGGGGAAGATAAACTTCCACTAAAAGCCTAAAAAAATGAGAGAATTATTCTCTACATAATAATTATGAAGAAGATAAGATAATATAGGAAAACAAGTTTCTACATAAAACTTAATAAAATGGGAGAACAATTATCCACATAATGTTTGAAGGAAATAAGACAACATGAGAAAATGGATTTTCACATAAAGTTCAACAAAATGGAAGAAAAATTCTCCACATAATACTTGACTAAGAAGTTTGTTATCCTTAGACAAAATGCAATTGGGATGAAATAGAATTTTTGAAAGTATTGGGGCCAAAATAAGATTTTTGAAAGTATAGGGGTCAAACTAAAATTCTGGAAAATATTGGGACTGAAATGAAAATTTTAAAAGTACTGGGGCCAAAATGAAATTACTAAAAATTTGGGGCAAAAGTAAAATTATTTCAAATTGTTGGGGTTGATGACGTGGCAGAGGAAAATGACCCACAAGAAACCAACGAAAATTGACAAAATAATCAAATAAAATAGAGGGAGGGCTCATGCCTTACAAGTGGAGAATAGGGAACAAAATAAGAAAATTAAATATCATTAATATTACAAACAAAGATTAATAATAACACATAAAATAGAAAAGATAACACAAATAAAAAAAATATTAAATCAACTCACAAATCACACAAAATTAATAAGAGTCCCTTAGGAAAACAAATGAATTTAGATGTTAAAGTTTTAACCAGGAACCATGGATTCCAAAGAACCCACCATCAAACTCTTCAAGATAAAAAAAAAAATGCAAATAATAGAGGAAGATGAATGAGTTACCTCATTGAAGCTTTAGGATAAACCTCCAAGCTCTTAGTCTCACTTCACCCAAACTTTCAAGTTTTAGAGTGCCCCATAACTCATCTAATCTCCTATTCTTCTTTTATGGCCAACCAAAATTAAGGAAAAGTAAAATAGAATCCAAAAAATGGTGAATGGCACGAGGGAAGAAGAGAAAGTGAGGAAGATGATGAATGAATAAAAAAAAAAACATTTCTCCCAAGTGAGAGAGTGAAGGAAGTGTGTTGTGTGTGTGAAGATGGAAGAAAGAAAACAAAAAACAATGAGAGAATGGGAAAGAGTGGATGTGAGATGGGGGAAAAAGTGAGAGGGAAAATGTGTGTGGGAAAAGTGAGAGGGAGGCTAGGTTAAAGTGAGAGGGAAAATGTGTGAGGGAGGCTAGGTTAAAGTGAAAGGGAAAAAGTGAGAGGGAAAATGTTTTTGGGCAAAGTGAGAGGGAGCCTTGGTTAAAGTGAGAGGGAAAATGTGAGAGGGAGGCTAGGTTAAAATGAAGAAGTGGGTTATGAGTTGGGTTTATGGGTATGGGTTAGATGTGTAGGTTAATAAGGAAATGGGCTAAAAGATTGGGTTAAAGATTTGGATTAGTTTAGGTATTGTTGGGCTTAAAAGAAAATGAGTTATGGGGAAGGGAAAATGGCTAACAATAACAAAAAAACAAACAAACAAACAAAAGAGATTGGGTTACAAAGTATTTTTGTTTTGTTTCTTTTTCTTCTTTTTTTTTGTATTTTATTGCTTTTTTATTATTTTAACATTTTTATTTTTTATTATTTTGTTATTTTTCTAAATTTTAAAAATTACTTGGACAAAATTAGGTGTTTACAGATACTATTAAATGAATTGGAATAAAGTGAAATATCAAGTTCAAGTAAATATTGTTGTTTTGAATTGAACTCACACACACATTGCATCCGCTGGTGGCAAAACCAAAATTCTGATGGATTATGAACTTGAAGTTCATGATCATCATGATCTTTGATATACTATGGACACGACCATTATTTGACATTGGTCAAGGCTCTGCATGTTAGGATTATAATGGAAGTGAACATCCTAGAATATAAATCCAAGAGATGGAGTTCATAATATTACATTACTTCTGGTGATTTCATGAAGACAGGAGACATATCATTTCAAGATAATTTTAGAAAAGTTCTAAAAAGATTATATGGTTACTTATCGGATGAAATCTGAAACTATGGGATAAAATTGACATAAGGGTTAAAATGGTAATTTTACCTTATATCAATGGATGGCTATGAGAGTTCACAAACACTAGGTTTACAAATTAGACAAATCATTGTTCAACATTGACTTCTTGTAATTTTAGGAATTATCAAGAGTGCAATCATGAGTCTTTGATGAAATGACTTCATGATTAATAAAATTGGATTATATTAATGAGATTAAAATAATCTCAAATTTATTGGAGCTTGAAATTCCTATATCCAAATGGATTCCCCTTCTAGCTTTGGAGAATTCAATCCACATTGAGTTGAAATAAATTTAAGATGAAATTAATTGATAGCATTTTAACTAATATCTTAATTAAGACAAGAGTTGTCTTAATTTAGATAAAAGTTATTTTAGGACAAATGTTGTCCTAAGCATGCTTAAAGATGCGAGAAACAATTTTGTCACCAAAGAAACAAAAATAATTCTCACATTAGTTGTCTAATTTAAACAAGTATTGTTTTAATTAGATAATACAATTTTAAGATAAAAATTTGTCTTAATTAAGATAAGTGTTGTCTCAATTTGGACAACCTTTATCTTAGTAATTATTTTTTGATTTAACTACTTTAAATCAATATTTGAATTGTTTAAATATTTAATTAGAAGAAATTGAAGAAAATTAAATTAAATCCTTTAAATTGGAATTTAGGCCAAGCCATGTTTTTAGGATAAAAATTTGATTAAGTTAAATTAATCATAATTACCTAAAGTTTGAATTGTTTAAACTTGAGTATAGTAAATCATCTCTCTATAGGATAGAGAGATGGATGGCCATATAGGGTAGAGAAATGCTTGAAATATTCAAATCTAGATCTCCCTAATTATCCTAATTATCTAAGTAAATAAAAATGGTTAAGAAATTAAAGAGATTTAATTTATTGATTTAATTTATTAAGTAACCTACATTCATTAAGAAACTAAATAAGTCAAAGGGAATTAATTAAATGAAATACATTGATTTGAAAGCCACACATGTTTTATTTAATTGTTAAATAAAATATATTATTATCAAAATTAATAATATAATTATTAATTGATATAATGTTAGATAATATGATTATCTAATTCCCCCTAGTAGGTGTTTAGATCCCTAATTGTTAGGGATTATTTTTTCATTACACTCATGTGACCTAGGGTTAGGTGATTATATATATCATCAACCCTTTTTCTTTCACCAAGCCGTCCAAGCTTATTGAGAGAGGAGAGATACCTTGTGGTCATTAGTTTGAAAAGAAAAATATCTTGAGAGTGCTGTAATGTATTTAAGAGAAAAACACTTAAGAAAAAGTGAATTCTTTTGGGTTCCATTATAAAGTTCTTCACACCATACTAAGAGGAACAAAGGAGAAGAAGGCTTTCTAATTTAATTTTGAAAGCTATCAAATAATTTTCTTTCATTTTTTGTTTTGTTCCAATCACTAAACCTATTTATCGTAGGTTCCATGGATTGGTGCTTCCCAAAGAATAGGTGATCGGTGTGTTTGATTGGGAAGTGTATTATAAGATTAAAGTAACTACAAGAGATATGTGAAATTCCTATATATTTTACTTCTCTTTCTAATCGTGAGTTGATTACTTGGTATTTTGTTTCCGCTTGTTTGCAAGCTTAATGTTTTAAAATTTTTAAAACCCATGCTTGTACTATAAACACCATAGGATAAACATTATATCCAACATGTGGTTTATTAGAAATTCCATTAGAACTTAAATGCACCGTTTCACTTAAGCAGTGAAAATTAGGATTTCTGAAATTCAAGTTTCTCATAGATGTGGTCCTTTAGAAAATCCGGCAGAAACGTTCTTTGTCTTGCACCCTCTCATTGTCAGACCTCATTTTCAACTTTACTTTTCATCTCTCTTCTCTCTATCCTCTCTCTTGTCCCAACCACCACCGTTCCCTCGAGTAGGCCACCACCACCACTGTCGCAACCTCCACTGGTGCACTTTCTGCCACCACTACTAGGTTTGAAATCTCTCTATCTCTGTCTTTGTCTCTCTCTCATTTTCTGGTTTGTTTCATTCATCTTTGTGTTGTGGTTCTGGACTATTCACAAGTAAATCAACCACATAAATTGTTAAGTCCCAATCAAAGCTAAATAACTCACACACACTTAATTGCTCACTTTTGGGTAAGAACAAATACCACAAGAGAGAATTGGGAAAATATTCATAATATCATAATCAACCTTGCATGGATATATATACACAAAAAGTTCCTAACTGACATGTTCAGAATTTAAACCATTAAAATAAGGAAATGCTACTAGCCAATACAAGCAAAACTATAAATAACCGACAAAAAGAAAATAACAATAACTACGTCATCAAACATGGGCTCTATCTAGTAGCTTTTGGTTCATTAACTACCCATTCCTCATGCACTTCTCCTTCACGTTTGCCATGCACTTCTCCTTCATGGTCTTCGTGCTTGCCCATTTCTTTGCCACTAACCTCGATGAGATTGGATCCCAGATAGCATCATCATTGAATTTTGTATTGCTTTGAGGGATTCTGCCAGTCCTATGTGGTATCTCATTAATTTGAGTAATTAGTTTTAGTCCACGTTATCTATCAATACCCTCCCCTCGAAGTGAAACCTTGTCCTCAAGGTTTAGGAATGGAAAATGTTGACGCAGGGACTCTGTATTCTCCTAGGTGGAATCGTGGCATATGTTGCCATTGAACCAGGCTTTCTTCAACAAATTGGTTACCTTGACTCACCTAGTGAGTGTCTAGGATGGTTTGGGGTTGAAGGGCAAATGTGTCGTCGGCGGTCACTGTAGGAAGCTCTGGTTGTGGTGATTACAAGGGAGTCCCAATAAATTTCTTCAAGAGGGAAACATGGAAAACCGGATGGATCCTTACTTCTGTTGGTAAATCCAACTTGTATGCTATAAGGCCAATTCGTTGGAGGACAGGGAAAGGGCCATAAAATTTATTTGCTAGTTTACGATGGGCACAACGAAAAACAGAGTGTTGGCGATATGGATGAAGGCATAAGAGAACAAGGTCCCCAATGTGGAATTCAATATGGCATCTGTACTTGTTAGCAGTTTGTTGCATTCGGTGGTTGGCAATTGTCAGGTTTTTCTTAAATTGGAGTAGTAGCTCATTATGCTCTAATAATTGCTAATCAAGTTCATGAACTAAAGTCAACTCCACATTGTAGAAAGGAATTGCTGGGGGTGGACGACCATATAATGCTGGGAATGGAGTCATGTTAATGGAGCGGTGATGAGTGGTGTTATACCAAAACTCTATCCATGGAAGATAAGTGAGCCATTTGCAGGGCCATTGATAGGTGAAGCATCTAAGGTATTGTTCAAGACAGCGATTGACTACTTCGGATTATCCGTCTGTTTGTGGATCTGCTGAAGTGAACTTGAGTTTTGTGCCTGACAACGAGAAGAACTCAGTTTAGAAATTACTCATGAAGAGTAGCACGATCTCTGATAATTAAGCGAGGTAATCCATGGAGTTTTACAACTCCTTCAATGAATTTATCAGCCACTATTTTGGCAATATATGGATGGCCCAGAGCAATGAAATGGCTATATTTACTTAGCCAATCAACAACCACTAAAATGGAATTCTTGCCTTGTGATGATGGTAAGTCACCGATGAAGTCTAGAGTAACATCATCCCACACTTGATCTGGTATGGGTAAGGATTGTAGAAGGCTCACAGGTTGAAGAGTCTCAGTTTTAGCTTTCTATCATATGAGACATTGGCCCACAGAGTCACGAACAGACTGGTGCATAGATGGCCAGTAAAACTGTTGGCTTAATCGTTTAAATGTACGAAATACCCCAGAATGTCCTGCTACCTTACTGCCATGGAACTCCATTAATAGTAGTTTTCGTAATGCTTGGTCATTGGGATCGACCACTCTATTTTTGTAAAAAATAAGCCCTTCACGTAGGCTGTATGGTGTTCTTGGTTAGGTAGTTGCTAACCCTTTTGCCTTTTTCATGTATTCATCCTGTTCAGTGGCTCGTTTAATGTCATCTGAAATCTGCACCTGGGGAACAAATAAATGATTGAGTGTTGGACAGGCTGGCTTGCGAGATAAGGCATCTGCTACTGAGTTAGTTTTGCCTAGTTTATAAATAATTTCATAATCATATCCTAGCAGTTTCACAACCCAACATTGTTGCTTTGGAGTTGTGATCTTTTGCTTAAGAAGATACTTTAAGCTCCGTTGATCTATATGGACGTAGAAACATTTATCCAGTAAGTAAGGGCTCTAGGTACGAATGGCAATGATGATTGCCAGCATCTCTTTTGCATAGATTGACCAGGTTCTTTTTATGACTCCAAGTGCTTTGCTCATATGTTCAATAGGATGCCCTTGCTGTGTAAAAACGGCTCCAATCCCATCCCCTAAGGCATCGGTCTTGATTTTGAATGCTTCGTTAAAGTTGGGCATGAGTTTCAAAAATGCACCCTAGGCGTCACTAGTCCATGTGAATTTCCCTTTTTTTAGTAGATCAGTGAGAGGTTTTGCATTGATACTATAGTTTTTCACAAACTTGTGATAATACCCTATTAAACTAAGAAAGTCGCGAAGTTCAGTAGTACTTAAAGGGCACGACCAGCTTGCCATAGATGCTATTTTCTGTTGATAAACTTGGACACCATGCTGATTAATAATGTGACCGAGGTACTCTAATTCTCTCGGCCAAATGCGCATTTGCTGGCTTTGGCAAAGAGTCCGTTGTTGTCTAAGAATTTCCAATGTTTGCTTAACCTGCTACACATGGTCCTCCCAGTTAGAACTATAGACTAGTATATCATCAAAGAATACCAAAATGAACTTGTGGAGATGAGGCCTAAATATAGAATTCATGAGGGCCTGAAAGGTTGATGGGGCGTTGTACAATCCGAAAGGCATGACTACGTACTCGTAGTGGCCGTTATGGGTTCGAAATGCTATCTTGTGAATATCAGATGAATTCATACACACTTGGTGATAAGATACCCATAGGTCGAATTTAGTGAAAAATGAAGCTCCATACAGTTCATCCAGCATATCATCCATTGTTGGAATAAGAAACCGATCCTTGATGGTTGCAGCATTGAGAGCTCGATAATCTGTGCAAAATCTCTAGCTTCCATCTTTTTTTTTTACGAGTAAAACTGTTGATGAGAATAGACCGGTGCTTGGACCGATTAATGCCTTTAACATATCCTACACCTATTTTTCAATCTCTGCTTTTTGAAAATATGCTTACCTGTATGGTCTGACATTTACGGGTTATGTTCCCTCCTTGAGATTAATGCAATGAGTGATGTCTCGGCTAGGAGGTAATGTTGCGGGTTCTTAAAAAACATCAGCATATTCATTCAACACTTGTTGCATTTCTGATCTTGGTGACTGAGATTTGGTGGTTCTTATCACTCTGAAATTATCCCCTGTTCTGTGTTCCTTCGACATTTGTAAACAAATGGCCATGATTGTCTCCCCTTGTCGACATTCTGATAACTACCGAGGCTATCAGATTATATCATCTATATCCAATCTACCAACATAACACTAACTATAGTATGTGGTAACACTAGGTCGAACCCTTGGACTACTCTGACTATGTT
>JASKGM010006916.1:0-10555 GCA_034509205.1 Ceratonia siliqua
ATATCGTTTGTTCAGATTCTTCTGACTTTGGTTCTTTTTCTATGAATACTTCTTTTCCTGTTTTTTTACTGTTGTCTGGTGAATCTAGTATTTTGTTAGTTAAATTAAACATTTGTAACTCTAAAGACATGTCCTTTAGCTTTCATTGTCTTACATCTTCTTTTATTTGTTTAATTTCTTGTTGTAAGTCTTGTATAGTTACTGGTTTCTCTTATAGTTAAAATTTAGTTAAAATTTGTTGAAGGTTGTAAGGTTCTAGAGGTTTTTGTTTTTGTTCTTCTTGTTCCAAGGCTTCCTGTAGTTGAATAAGGTAGTCTCTTTTGATGTCTGGGCCTTATATTTTGTCTATAATGTCTATTAGTAACTGTGTTTTATCTTTAGTTATGACATTTATTGTTTGTGCTCTCATACAGTTATCGCAACTGCATATTTTTTGTCCTAAATAGATTTGGGGTTCATCTTCCATATTAGAGGATGCTATATTTGTTTCTTCTTAAATATTATTAATTTGGTCTTCGTTTTCTCTATCTAACTCTTCTGTTTCAGAAGTCTGATAGCTTTCATCTATGAATAGATTTAGTAAACTTTGTTTAAGTTTATCATCTATTTCTAAACTATTGATTTTCTTTTAAGTTTATAGGTTCTTGAGGTATGTCCTACTTTATCACATTTAAAACAAACAATATCTTTCTTGATATATTTGTCTTTTGGGTAAGGCTTTATATATGAACTAGGTCTAGATTTTGAATATTTTTTGTATGGCTTCTCGTATCTTTTATCAGAAGATTGGCTCTGGGATTTTTGGTGTTTTCTAATTTTTCAGGTACTAAAGGAAGGGGCTTGTATCTTCTCCATATTGTATTATTGACAAAAAGTTCCTAATTCCTTTCTATTGTCTTTTAATTCTGATTTAATTTTGTATTGCAACTTTAAATCGTTATAGATGGCAATCCTTCTGTAGTGATAAAGTTTATAATTGGACCTAAGGTAAGTTGGTCATAAGGTACGGTATTATTGTATTGTTTCCTAATGGCTTCTCTAACCTTTTCAACAAAGAATCTGGGTGAGCCTGCTATAAATTTCTCCTTCCAGAAATCTGCATTATAATCAATTCTGGCATAGAGTTTTGTAAGAAACATGTCTTTATACCATCTAAAGTCTGTCATTGTTGGACAGTTTAGACTAATTAGATGTTCAACTATCCTATTTTGGAATTTTAAAGGATCTACTGTAAAGTTTTTGGTTAAGGTATAGATAAGAGTTGCTACAGCATCTAGTACTATTGTTGGTTGTTGTCCTTATACTTAAACTTCTTATTTTATTGCCATAAGAATTATTTGTTTTTCTTCGACTAATAGGAAGTTATCCCACCGTCCTTTAAGTTGTCCAATAAATCCTATAATTAACATTTGTATTATTTTTGGTTCCTGATTTCCTTTAACATTATAGGCTATTGCGGCCATGGCCATGTTTTGTATTACATTTAGGATATGGTGCTCACTAGCTTCATCTATATTCCATTCAACTATGGATTCTCCTGAATAACTACTTTCTATAAAGGAATTTCTTTCTTCATATTGTGTGTTTGGAAATGTAGGTTTTCTATAATAAATTCTAGTGTATGGTAAAGAGGGATTTTGCCTAGAATTTCTATAATATATTTTATTAATATTTTCTTTTTCAACTTGTTGAGAGATAATATTTATGGTTAGGTTGCTAGGGCTAAAATTGGTATCTAAATTTTTTAATTTTTGAGTTATTTCTTGTATTAATTTTTCTGAAATGTCTTGTTTTCCTAATTTAATATTTTTAGTTTCTATCTTGTAGATTGGTTGTTGAGGATCTATATGTTGATAATTTCCTCTTCTAAGGTTGGTCTCTACATTTTTTGTATTAATTTGATTTTATACTCTATCTAGTGGTTTGGCTATAGTAGAAAGTATATGATTTGAATAAATATTTTGCTACTGAACATTTTTAATGTCATTTCTTGTAGGGGTTGCGCTAAGGCTTGAAGTAATTGTTTTAAAGAGAGAGGCCTCTACGACACCTTTTTTTGTTTTCGCTTTAACTGCTTCTAATGAAGGATGTGTTGACTCTATTTTTGTATCATCTAATTTGATCCAAGTTTGGGTAGTCTTGGAGGTTACATTTGTTGTTGGAATAAATGCGTTTGATAAATTATTCTCTCTTGTAAAGATATTGAAACATTGAAAGAAATAAAGATTCTCTCTTATTTCCTTATAATCGTTATAAAATTGGTGTAACCATTGTGTTCTCTATTCATCGGTAAAGATGTCAGAGAAATACCATTTTCTTTGGTATTTATTATGGTCTGCTAAGAAATCTTTCCTTATGTAACCTTTGTCTATTTCAAAGTCTTTAGTGATTACCATGACTTGAGATATTGTTGGGGAATGATTTGGTGATTCTTCTTGATAAATAGGTTATGGAATATTAGGTCTAAAGTTTACACCTGCTAGGTTGTAATGTATGATTGAGTTATCTAAACTAACTGAGTGTCTTGAAGGTTGTGGTCTATTTTTAGGTTCAGGTATCCTTAGAGATAACGATATTTTCATCCTAAGAGTAACGTTGCCATTTTTGTCTTCTAAAATTTCTGTGGTTTCTTCCTTTTTTGGAGAGGAAATCTCTTCAAATTTCCAGTCTTCTGGAAGTTTTACTAACATTTCTTCATGTTTGATAGGTTTAGGTGTTATTACCTTAGTCTTTCCTAAATTAACTTTTATTATTATTGTCTTATTCCTAGGAGAGATTTGTTTAATTCCTACTTTAAACAAATCATTTAAAAGTTTGAATTGTATTCTGAAAAACGATTCCTACATCTTCAAATCCTTCTTTGAATTTTTGTACTACATTTTTGTTGAGTACTAAGGCCGTTTTAATGTATCTACTTCATAAACTAATTTCATAGTTCGGGAAACAATCAAGATATACTGGGCCATTAGCTATATTGGATTCTAACCATGCTAGTAGCGAGTTATCAAAACTTAAGCCTCTTGTATCCCTCAAGAGAAGAAGTATGAGTTGATTCACTTCTATCCTTCTTAAAGGTTGAATAGCTACTTGTATTGATCCTACATGGAGGAAGTTAAATCCATCCTTAATGTGTTGATCTATTATATCTGAGTTTAATAGTTGCAATGTTTCATGTTGTTTGCTTAATGATCTTGTAGTTTCTACTGTTTTTTACACCCTCTTCTAAGAAATGAAAGGTAGATAGTTTATATATCTCCTTACACCATATGGTAGGTAAGGTCCATGAAACTAGTCATTGTTTGATCTCTTGTATAGAGAATGACTATTGTCTACTAATACTACTTTTTGGTAATTCCCTTTGCAAACCAAATAAACCATGAATGAGTTGCTAGTCGAATAAGGATAGTATCATACCATGCATTCTATTAATCATGGTAATAAAAACCTTGAGGTTTAAATTTTCATGTAAAACTTTAGTAAGTATATGTCCCAATCGTCCACTGGGAAGGGGACAATATCTGGTTGATCTTGAGTTTGGAATAGATAATCTGTTGAAGATTTTGGTCATCAAAATGATGAGTTATGGTAGCTGAATCAATATCTACAAGTATGAAATCATAAAACTATTTGGTTTTGTCTAAGTGGTCAGGCATAAAATGCCAGTTTGGTGAAGGGTAAAAACCCTTGAGATTATTTCTTGGACTAAGGAATTTTGGTGAGTTTTGTATTCAGGTTCCACACAAAATAGTGGAATATTGAGGTTTTTTCTATAATAATCTCCCACCCCTTTGGAGGTTTGAGAAGTGGTAGGTTTTATGGGTGTAAGAGAGGTTTGGTTAGCCTTTTCCATGGCTTGCTCATATGTTAATGGAGAAAATATGTTTTGTGATGAGTTTGGTTGTCACAATGTGACTGTCGGGAAAAATGCACCGTCATGACCATGAGGCGACAAAAAGGAAAAAATACAAAGATAAAAATAGAGTTGCCACCAATTAATTAGAAGGATAATTGGGATCCTTTAGAAACCAAATACTGGAACCAGAAGATGGGTTCAGGAGTTTAGTTACGTGTGAGGAAGGTGTTAGGCACACCATATTGTCCATCCCTAAGGATGGTTACCCTAAATTATTTGTGCTTAAAATTATAGTTTGAATTACCCCTTTTATTATTTTGATTTTTAGAGAAAAATACAGAAGTGAGAAAATTAAACCTGTCTTACTATGTAAGTGCCTACGTACCCTTAAGGGATCAAGGTCCACGTAGTTCGAAGTTAATTAAATTAGAATTTGCCTAGGAAGGATGGAGACAATATGGGAAAGTGAATTTCCACATAAGGTCCAATAAAATGAGAGATTAATTCTCTACATAAAGTTTGAAGGAATAAAGTCAATATGGGAAAATAAATTTCCACATAAGGCCTGACAAAATGGGAGATTAATTCTCCTCATAATGTTCAAAGAAGCAAAGACAGTATGGGAAAATGAATTTCTACAAACAGCTCAACAAAATGAATGAACATTTCCCCCACATAATGTTCAAAGAGAAATAAGGAATTTTAAGGTCGAAATCCAAAGTTTTTTAGAAACCTAGAGTAAAACTACAATTTTGTGGTGTCTGGAGATCAAAATATCGTTTTTGAAAATATTGGGGCTAAACTTGGTTTTTTAGAAGTATTAAGGTCAGAATTCAAATTTTTGAAAATATTGGGGTTGAAACTTAGATTTTTAAAATAATTAGGGTCAAAATTTAAATTTTGAAAAGTGTTGGGGCTAAATATTCAAATTTTAGAAAGTATTAGGGTTAAAACTTAAATTTTAAAAGTATTGGGGTCCAAATTTAAAATTTAAAGAGTATTAGGGTCAAAATGTAAATTTTGAAAATATTGAGGATTGAAATCAGATTTCTAAACTACTCTCACGTATTGGATCCCCACTTAAAGTGTTTAATTGGGCCCTTTGAAATTTTATTTTCAAAATAAATTTAGTAAATCTTTTGAAAAACCCCTTTTTCCCTTTTTTCCTAATGGGCCGTTGAAACCCATTTTTAAACTTTGGACGTTGTTGATGGGCCCTTGTTGGTTAAACAGGCCTTTGGAGCCTTACAACATGAGTGGACCTTTGAAATCCTAGGAGGCCATTGGAGCCCATTTTGACAAATTTAGTACAAAGTATGAACTTCAACATTATGTTTGGGAATGCAAGCCATGCATTTATAATTTAAAATCCCTCTATCCTAATTGTCTTTAAAGTGATGAATTAAAATGGATGAACCAGTGAAATAAAGCAAGACATGTGTGGATAAATGGTAAAATAAAACACAAATACAATCGTCAAAAGCTCAAAACGGAGACCACCACCTAACCAACCTTCCTAACAGAACAACCAGGAAATAGTTGTATAGGAGCATTGAAGTCAAGTGACACCATACAATGAATCTAAAACCGAGAACAAAGATGTTAAAGTCAAAATGACACATTATAAATGTCAAAACACAATCCAAAAAGAAACAGTAAGGAACGAAGCCAATGTGATCATGTAATGCCAAAACACAATGTTTATGCTAAAAGATGTAGTCATACACAAGCGCAGGTGGATAAATCTGAATGAACCAGAACACTCTTTATCTCCAAGCAAACATAGAGGGGTACAATCAATCGGGAGTCTACATTTATTTTCAAAACAAAGTATATATAGATAACAAGTGTTTAGCTTCCAGACAGAGCATAGCAAGGTGACAAGCATTTGGTTTCAAAACAGAGTATACTAACCATACCAAAAGACCCTTTATTAGGTTGATAGGACAAATCCAAGCAAACAGAAAAATCTCATGTTGAAACCAATTCTTGACTAAAACCATATTCAAACTAAAACCATACCAAAAATTGCACATTCAAACTCAGGTTGAAACCAATTCTGGACTAAAACCAACAAGTCCACATCATACAACAACTAAAACCATATTGATTTTCATATTGAAAACCCATTCTGAACTAAAACCAACATGTCCCAATCACACAATAACTGAAACCCTATTCAATCTTATGTTGAAATGGCATTTAAATGCATATTCAAAATCAGGTTGGAATAAAAAACTTCACCAGAGAAGAACGAATTGGACTTTGTCCTCCCCTTAATTTCAAATTCTTCTCTTTGATTCTTTTCTTCCTCAGATTCTAATCTCTTTCACTCTGGCAGGTTCCCCTTTGATTCTCGGTTTCCTCTCTTTGATTCTTCCTCTTTCATTTGCTCTCCCCCTCTGCGTGATCTCTTCTTCCTCTATTTATAATCAATGAAGGCCCTTGTTGCCTTCATCATCAGCTAGGACAAACGGCGCCAGATCAGGCTTGGTTACACATGGATGCCATAAGCCACGGGTTGAGCAGGGAAGTAGGGGACTAGAAAGTAAAAATAGACTGCCTTCTTGCAGAGGCTCCGAAAGATGCAGATGCGTGCGTCGTAAATACTGTCTGAAAAGGGGAAGTACAGAGATGGTCAGCGTGAAGCGAACATAGGGCTTAGGGGATCAGGATGGTTGAGGCTGCGACAAGGATGAAACAAGCTGGGGCATGTAGAGGCATGGTGTGATTAGAGGAGACCAGCAAACGGGGAACTCAGAAAGGGGAGTGGCTTTAGCAGGGGGAAAGTGACAGATGAAAGAGGGGATAGTACAAAGGAGTTGCAGATGGAAATGGATGCAAGGGGAAAGTGTACAGATGTAAAATAGGGAAAAGGGAGTGGGTTGGATTCGAGTATGGGACCGGGATGGACCAGGTATGGTGGGCTGGTTGTATTTCAAGGCTGGACGTCGTCTTTTTTTTTTTAGTAGTATCCGTTGGGTTGCCAAAAATAACCATTAGGCCTTTACTTTTTTTTTATTCTTTTCCCTTTTTTTCTTAATTGTTATCATTTTTTTTTTGCTTTCATTTTGTGATTTTATTTTTTTTATTTATTGTATATTATATTATATTATATTTATTTTGTTTTTTGTTTTTATTGGACACCTAGACAAAATCAAGTGTTTACATTGGTATACTAATGCCTAAGGTTTTGGTAGTAAAACATGTTAAATACTTCTTCCCTGCAGAAATTCTCGTGTAAGATAATTTGGTAAAGCATTCTGTTCTCCTTTGATATGTTGAATATCAAAATCAAAACAAGATAAAATAAACTGTCAGCTGGCAAAGATGTGTTTTGAAACAAGATTTTGAACATCTTTTTGTAAAACATGTTTGGCTGCTTTGTAGTCCGTTTTGAGTAAAAACATTTTGTAAAACAAGTCATTTTGAAATTTGGTATTACATAATACTATGGATAAAATCTCTTTTTTAATAGTTTTTCTTAATTGTTGAGATTCCGTCCATATTCTTGAATAGTATTGAACAATTTATTCTTTGTTAAACTCTGGAAAAACCTGTTTAAGGACTCCTACATAACGTAAATCTGGTGCATCGATTTTGACTATCATACTGGCTTTAGTGTTTGGTAAACCTAAGCATTGTAAAGTTTTGACTTTACTTTTAAGGTCCTTTACTATGGTAGTCATGTTGTTATCCCAGGCTAGCAGACTTTTTCTAAGTCTGTCAAACAAAGGTCTACAAGTTGTTCTAAGATTTGGTATGAAATCAGCTATATAATTAAGACATCCTAAGAATCTTTGTAACTGAGTTTTGCCTTTTATTTCATCCGCGAATTGAATTGTTCGACTAAAAAAAGTTATTGTTCCCTGATGTATTTCAAATCCTAGAAATCTAACTTTGGTCTAAAATAGTTTCTTCTTTTTGGCTAAAATTATTAATCCATTTTCCTTAACAATAGTGTAAAATTGATTAAGGTGTTTAAAATGTTGATCTATGGAATCCGAGAATACTAAGACATTGTCTAAGTATACTATGGTAAATTTGGTGTAAGGATTGAAAATATCGTTTATGATATTCTGGTATTCTAATGGGGCATTCTTAAGACCAAAGGGTATTACATTCCATTCATAATGTCCAAAGGAACTGTAAATGATGTTTTGATTTATCTTTTTTGGTTACCTGTATCTGGTAGTATCCAGATTTCATGTCCAATTTTGAGAATATGAAAGCACTCCAAATTCTACTGATAAGGTCTTTTTTGTTAGGTATTGGGTGCCTAATCCATTTAAGGACTTTGTTTAAGGGTTTGTAATTAATTACCATCCTAGGGACTCCTCTTTCTATTTCAGCGTGATTTATGACATAGAAGGCTAGGCAATTCTAAGGTGATTTACTTGGTCTAATTAACTTCTTGTCTAGGTATTCTTGTAATTCTTTTTTGCAATATTCTAAAGTTTCCTCATTCATTTGGATGGGTCTATCTTTTGTTGGAATATCATTTTCATTGAAATTTTCTTCGTAAAGTAGGGTGATTACATGTTTTTTTTTGGTCCAGAAGGCATTTGGGTGTTCTGACAAAAGTCTTTTTCAAATTTAGTTTTTGTAACTATTGTATTTTTTCTTGTATGTGCAATTTATTAACTTGTTCCTTTATTCTCTTGTGATTTATTTCTCTAGTTAAAGATTTAATGTGATATGTCTTTCTAGTTATTAAGTTTATTTGTGAAATAACGGTATTTTGTAAAATATTTAAATCTTTTAAGGTTCTCGAATGAATTTGAAAGTTATGTTTTTTCCTAAAGCTGTGTTGTTAGTCCTTCTGTTGTAACTTGGAATGAGTATATGGCAGTTAAAAAGGGTGTTTCTAAGATTACGGGTTCGTTTATGTTTTTTACTAAAACGAACGTAGTTTTGAAACATGTCTTGTTGTTACAGATATGAACTTTTGTAAGTTTATAACTAATGTGTAATTTTATTCTATTAGCACTACTTAAAGATTCTTTTGTCTTTTCATAATATTGTGTAGGAATTATTCCTTCTTGTATACAATTCATATATGTTCCTATCTTATCCTAGTATCATAGCCTTGTTATTTAAAGTCTTATAAAGAGATTGTAATTAGTTACTTTTACATAATCCTTTATATAGTTAAGTTTTAGACGAACTTAGCGTTGATCAGCCTTTGAGCACAGTGTTGGTTAGCTCGTGTGTGCCCAGGTGAGCATTTAGGGTAATCCCACGGTGGAGGTGGTCCTGATAACGACATATAGAATTTAGACTAAACAGAGTGTTATTTAGACATAACTATGAGCAGTATTTTTAGAAGACTTTCAAGTAGAGGTAATCATACCATATTTACGATATTAGACTATAGAGAAAATGAAGAAGACATACCATGAAGTATTATTAGTAAACAGCAGTCGTTCTCTATAAAAGAGATCGAACAAAGACTAGTTTCATGGACCTTACTTACCATACGATATAAGGAGATATACAAACTATCTACCTTCCATTTCTTAGAAGACAGTGTGTATAGAGCAGTAGAAACTACAAGATCATTAACTAAACAACATGAAACATTGCAACTACTAGACTCAAATATAATAGATCAACATATTAAGGATGGATTTAACTTCCTCCATGTAAGATCAATACAAGTAGCTATTAAAGAAGGATATGAGTAAATCAACCTATACTTCTTCTCTTTAAAGATACAAGAGCCTTGAGTTTCGATAACTCACTACTGACATGTTTAGAATTCATTATAGTTAATGGCCCAGTATATTTTGATTGTTTCTCAAACTATGAAATTAGTTTGCGAAGTAGATACATTAAAATGGCCTTAGTACTTAATACAAATGTAGTACAAAAATTCAAAGAAGGATCTGGAGACGTAGAAATCGTTTTTAGAATACAATACAAACTTTTAAAGGATTTGTTTAAAGTAGGAGTTAAACGAATCTCATCTAGGAATGAAATAATAATATTAGAAGCTAATTTAGACAAGACTAAGGTAATAACACCTAAACCTATCAAACATGAAGAAATGTTAGTAAGACTTTCAGAAAACTGGAAATTTGAAGAGATTTCCTCTCTTAAAAGGGAATAAACCACAGAAATCTCAAAAATTTTAGAAGACACAAATGGCAACGTTACTTTTAGGATGAAAATATTGTCATCTCAAGGATACCTGAGCCTAAAAATAGACCACAACCTTCAAGATACTTAGTTAGTTTAAATAACTCAACCATACATTACAACCTAGCAGGTGTAAACTTTAGACCTAATATACCAGAACTTATTTATCAAGAAGAATCACCAAATCATTCCCCAACAATATCTCATGTCATGGTAATCACCAAAGACTTTGAAATAGACAAAGATTATATAAGGAAAGATTTCTTAGCATACCATAATAAAGACCAAAGAAAATGGTATTTCTCTAACATCTTTACTGATGAACAGAGAACACAATTGTTACAACAATTTTATAACGATTGTAAGAAAATAAGAGACAATCTTTATTTCTTTCAATGGTTCAATATCTTTACAAGAGATAATAATATACCAAACCCATTTATTCCAACAATAAATGTAACCTCCAAGACTACCCAAACTTGGATCAAATTAGATGATACAAAAATAAAGCCAACACATCCTCCATTAAAAGCAGTTAAAGCCAAAAAAAAAAAAAAAAAG
>JASKGM010006917.1:0-10554 GCA_034509205.1 Ceratonia siliqua
TTCCCAGAACTGGCAAACCCAATGTAGCAAATACTTTAGAAACCTTTTATATGTGGTGCTCCCTTCATGGCATAAAGATTAATTTACCTTTTACTATTTTTCATCACATGAAAATCACCTTGGGTAGTGAAAAGGCTGAATTGCCTTATGGCATGATCATTACCCGCATAGCTAAAAGTGTTGGCATAAATTTGCAAAAATTTCCTGTTGAAAATTGCAATGAAAAGAGCTCCTACAACAAATATTTACTGACTAGCATGGGATTTGTAAGAACTCACCAAGGAAATTGGGTTAAGAAAAGTGAATATGTAACCCAACAAGCCTCTACATCTTTTGCATCTGCTAGAGGCAGAAGATATAAAATTGTTGCCTCCATGAGGCCATCAAGGAAAGAAGCAAGAGCTACCATGGAACTGGAGAAACAAAAACGAAAGGAAAATTATAATAAAAGGAAGGAAGAAAAGGAAAGAAAAGCAGCAATGATGAGGACTGATTCCTCCTCCTCTTGGTCTAACAAAGCAGACTCCAGTCAAGATGAATCCTCTGAAGAAGCACAGAAGAATGATGATCTTCACACAAAATTGAACTTAATCAGGAAAGATTTAGCCAGCTTCAAGAAAGAAGTCTTAGAATCCTTTAAAAAGAGTCAATCTGTACTGGTGGAACTCAAGGCTTAGCTTGAACTGAAGTTTGATGCTTTGAAGAACCACCCTCCTCCTTCTGCTGCTACTATGCCAGACTCTTCATGATCTATCTTCTTTGCAGCATTATCATTTTCTTTTTGCATAAACTTATCTTTTGCAAATATTTGGATTAACTTTACTCAATGACTGGCAATCTATGAGAATGATCACATACTTTTGATTATGGTTCACTGCCTTATATTTAATTGCTGCTGCTGATACTTTGTTTGGATAAATGTGGTTGCTATTATGCTTTTGAACTTTACTCTCCTGCATACTGGAATAATACTTTTTGATGATGTCAAAGGGGGAGAAGTGTTATTGTCTTTATAAACAGGGGAGAAGTTATTCTATTTGGATAATCTGAAAGATCAATTATCTTGTTAAAGTTAATTGATGTCAAAGGAGGAGTAGTTACTTTGTTGAAGTGACTCTGTTAAGATCAGTTATCTTGTTAAAGTTAATTGATGTTAAAAGGGGAAGTAGTTACTCTGTTGAAGTGACTCTGTTAAGATAATCTGAAAAGTTACTTTGCTGTTAAATCTATTAAATCTCTTATAAGTTAAATTATTCTGTTAAGATACTGTCTTTTCTTTATCGAAGAGAATCAAAGTTCGTTATTGGTATCAGTTATCTTGTTATCCTATTGAGATACTTGTTTTGATAAAGGGAGAGAAGTTATCTTGATAAAACTAACCTGTATAATCTGGAAGAAATGTTTCCTATATTTTAGACAGGTTTCAAATGATCAAGCTCACAAGTCAAATGATCAAGCTCACACACAAATGATCAGTCTGTTATCAAAAATAAACAAGAGACAAAATGTGCATCATTTCAGGGGGAGCTTTCTCTCTTAACTCTAAACTTATACTGTCTTATCTGAATATTCTGCTTATGATTTACATTGATATATCTTCTATCAAATTAATGGTATCAAAATTATTTTCATCATAAAAAAGGGGGAGATTGTTACCCAAAGATTTTAAAATATTATTATTTATTGTATTTTGATTAAAATATAATTTGAATTTTGAAAAAGGTTACTTGTTGGAATAAGTAAAATCTTTCACATTTTTCAATGAAATCATTATGGAAGACTTTTTATATGAAAGGACAAAAAGTTGTCTTGAGCTTTGTGAAAGGATATGTACTTTTTATTGGACTTTGTGTTGTGCAGAAAAGTTGAAAAGTAATCTGAAAAAGTAGGCTGCACGTTAACTCATAAATTTCATAATATTCAAGTGTAAAAAAATCTGATAAGTCAAACGATCAGGCTGGAACAACAAAGGATCATGCTCGTTTAGCCAGAGTTTACTAAAAGACAAAACCAACTGTTACATCTCAAAAAGTGAACATTGCACACCACCCAGAACAGTGTCAGATGCACTCGAACGTCCATATCTCTTATAGAATATAAGAAGATCATTTTACAAGCTTTGATGCAAGAGAAGAAAGAGAAAAAAGAAGAACAACACTTGAACTTGCATACTATTCATCTTGTTCTACTACTTTTCTGGTGCTTTACTTGGAATATCTACTCTTCTTTTAGAGAGTTATTTGGTGAAGCTCCCTGTGAGCATTTGTTTATTCTTGTGAGAAGTTTTACTAGATTATTGGAAGAAAAATCTAGTGGTTGAGTTTGTAAAAGTTGTGATTGCTTTCCTTGGGTATAAGGTTTGTAAAGGCTGTGATTGCCTCCCCGTTTTGTAAAGTTTTACTGGGTTCTTGGGTAGAAAAACTCAGTGGCTAAGGTTAATCCGTGAGTGATTCTAAAAAGCTTTGTGCTTGAGCCTGTATTCTTGTGATTACCCATTATAATGAAACACCCTATCTTTGTGCTTGAGCATTTGTTTATTCTTGTGAGAAGTTTTACTAGATTCTTAGAAGAAAAATCTAGTGGTTGAGTTTGTAAAAGCTATGATTGCTTTCCTTGGGTATAAAGTTTGTAAAGGCTATGATTGCATCCCCATTTTGTGAAGTTTTACTGGGTTCTTAGGTAGAAAAACTCAGTGACTAAGGTTAATCCGTGAGTGATTCTAAAAAGCTTTGTGCTTGAGCCTGTATTCTTGTGATTACCCATTATAATGAAACACCCTATCTTTATGCTTGGGGAGTGATGTAAGATCTTGTTTATAGATCCGAACCACTATAAATCTTGGTGTTTTCTTTCTTCTCTCTCAAAGTCTGTTATGCTTTGAAAAGTTAGCTGGTTAGCCTGATCGTTTACTCATTTTACCTTATCTTTTGCTAAACAGCTTTGAACTTAGTTTTCATAACAGTCAAACAGAGATTTTCATATCATTTACATACGGTGTTGTTTCAAAACAGCTTTGAACGTGAATATATATATCAGTTGATTTGATTCTTCAAACAACACTTCAAGTTTGAGTTGTTTCAAGAGAAGAAAAATGATTTTTATCTTGAAAAGTTTTAAAATTTATATACTCAATTCAACCCCCCTTCTTGGTTATTTGGACTATTTTTTCTAACAACGTTGATGCGGCCCAAACATACATAATTTACGCCATAAACACAGCCTTCACACCTAGGGATGAAACAATAATTTCGAGCAAAAAGGTTTGCATTTTATTTTGAACATTTAGAGACTCGTTACAGAGATATATTGGAATATTAAATGTGCTACAATACATGAAACAAATAGTTTCTCCTCCTTTTTTTTTTAAATACGTGTAATTTGGGGAAATTAATTCTTCTATGGAAATTCAGACATTAAGAATCAGACTATGAACAATTATTAACTTGAATGATATAAATTCAGTAATGCCCAGTATATTAGATGGAGTTGTTTGTGACTGTTGATATTAGTTTCTTATAGATGTTGATTTTACTATGGCTACAGCATTTGATAATTAATGCTTCACATTCATATAAATATATGCCTTTTAAATTAAAGTTCCATTTGTAGCTTCCTTTTGTGTTTCAGGTTTTAGCTGTATTATCTCTGACACATCCTGTGTTTAACTAATAACCATGTGTATGCTTCAAGAGAATCCTATCACAATTGTACCATAAAGTATCAGGGATTTCAGGATGGCTATGGAAGAGTTCTATCGCCATACAGACCATTGAACACCATATATTATTGGTTTAGCAACATGTACCTAGTATTCATATAGGTTTTAGGACAAAAGGGAAAGTTGTTTCATGGGTAAACAATGTTGTTATGCGGCTTCTGCCAGATACTAGGATCAAAGGACTAGCACACCTGCAAAATAAATTATTTCCTGTGGCTGTCTAAAGGTATCCTTATATAGTTAAAGGATAGCAACCGAAATAAGATGAACTGACCTAGTCAAGCAAAAACTGGACAGGATTAGAAGATTAAGCCTTTGCTTTTAAACTGTCAAGGTTGCTTAGATAAGTTCCATAATCATAATGCGAGATAGGAGCTCCAATTCAGGGAAGGCATGCAGATGAAATGAAACTTCAGAAAGAAAGTTCAGAAGTGATCTACAATCAGCGAGTACCTGAAAGATAGCAACACGAACAGCTCGGGTGCAAGCAGCATTTGTGCGCATGTAATGCACAATATCCTAGATAACATGTCCAAATAAGATGAAAGATTATTTCACTTGCTAGGTGCAAGTAGGGAAGTGGAAAAAAAGTATGGTTAGGATTTAAAAGCAATAACCTGACAGCCAGTACTATGCCCAAGTAGTACCACACCTTCAGAATCTTCTTTGTTAATGAAATAATTAATTAGCTGATCCAGCTCCCTAGCATCCTTCAACATGAATTCAACAAGACATCTTAAAACCCAAGCATCAAAATCCTAACCCATTAATCAGATGGAAATATTCACGTTGCACATTCCAGTTAAACTCTCCAGAAAATTAAACTACAGTACTGAAGATGATATTAAGCCATTAAAACAAGAGAAAAGAGGTCTTTATTGGCCAAAATGTTGAAGAGTCCAAAATTGAAGATTGATAAAATATTGCAATAGCATCAGATATCCATTCATCCAATACAAATTGGTAATTATACTATGTCCCCAGGCACGGCTAATTCCTTGAGTCCAAAAGGAGGGTGGCTGAAGGAACTAAACATTTGAGTTACCTACACCTTTTATTACTTAGACATTCTTTTTCTGTTTGTTAATAAGACAATCAACCAACGCAAACATGTACGCAAAAAGCTTGCGAGCACAACTTTCATTACAATCACTTCTCTTAAGCATATCACAACGATGATT
This sequence comes from Ceratonia siliqua, assembly GCA_034509205.1. Taxonomy (NCBI): domain Eukaryota; kingdom Viridiplantae; phylum Streptophyta; class Magnoliopsida; order Fabales; family Fabaceae; genus Ceratonia; species Ceratonia siliqua. The sequence continues at coordinate 4,900 of JASKGM010006917.1, forward strand.
ATCAAAGTTTTCACCTGATTACTTTTTTTCCCTTTTGGATTATATTCTTTCCCTCCATCGTACTCTGCATCGCACAATAAAGCCAAAACTGACATCCTCATAAACTTATTTGCAGGCAGCAGAGCAATAATTGAGATTCTGCTCTCTCTAAGTTATTTCATAAACCCAAGATTTCACCTATTCCAATCATCAGATTTAAGATTTTAATTTTCTAAGGAGTCAGGAAGTCCTACCTGGACTCAGGACCAATTTTGTCATAATTGGCAAATTGTTGGTGGAGTTTGAGTGGATAATTTTTTTACTTTCCTGGCTACTTAAATTAAAATTATAGTCCACCTAACTTTTTGTTTTTTAAGGGCATATCTACTCAACTTCTAAACATAACAGGTTGCTGCCTTAGTTTACCGTATTTAGCAAAAACATTAGGCTACAAATATATGTTATTAGTGAAAAAAATTGAAGATGTTGACTTTAGTAGTTTTTATTTAATGAGTGTACCAAATCCAACACTTTCTTTCTATTACTCACCGCGAGGCTATGCTTTTGCAAACACAAGTATACTCTGTCAAAAAGACAAGGGCATTTCTCTACATACTATGTCGTCAAAGACTCAAAGTAATACCTTCAATTGAATGTTAGTAGCATTATATAGGTATTAACTCTAAATATTGTTATCGACATGGTAATATCAAGATAAGTTACATAAAGTAAGACCAGAAGTTAGGGCTCATAATGAATAGAATAGATAAGCATAATTATTTTCAACGAAATTTGTTGTAACACTTTAAACAACAGCAACAGCGGGGATGAATATCTAATTGTTTACTTGTTGCAAGCTGGAGGTGCCATATCCACTATATGAAGATGACATAAGAAACTGAACCAGTGACCATTTCTCATGGTCCAGAGCGATTGCCAGAGGTTCCAAGTATCTGCAGGAAGTGAAGGAATTGGATGTCAGAAAGAAACTCTTCATATATTCACATCTATGGCATGAAATTAAAAGTTGGGATCTTAGATGAACTGATTAAAGAGGTTATGAGTCAAATAGTACATAAGATCTAAACTCATCTAGAGAAACTCTGGGAGACCACAAAAAACATTGCTTGGATGATTTTTACGATATCAAACGTACGCAGTAGCAAGAAAACCATTAGATAATCCACCAATAAAAATGACTTGCTGTTTGTAATCACCAGTCTTAAATGCAACCTGAAAATAAAATAAATTATCATAAATCAGTCAACCGAAAACAGAAAGGGAAAAAAAAGACAAGGAAATTGAAAAGTGAAGAGCCAAAGAAGGAAAGGTAATGAATCAATGATGGAGAATGAGTTATAAAAAAACCAGACACAAGATGGACAAAAGAATTGTACAAGACGAAAACTGGAAATGCAAGTTCCGTCATTTTCAGAAGAATTCTAAAGTCTGAGGACAAGCATAACATGGTTCAAAAGGGGAGAAAAAAAAAGCACTAAGAGGTCTCGAGGACAATGTAGAAGAAGACACAAATCAATATACAGTGACCCAGTTACCTAAAATTTCAATGTTAGTGAATAATGACACTAAATGTGATGGAAGAATATTGAATTTGAGTGCTGAAACCAAATCAACCACAATTGAAAAATCAAATCAGAAGTAAAAATAACAACTCTAAATCTTAACTTCACAAAATGAATATAAACAAAACAGAAAAAAGCAAAATTTAACGGACCTGAACAGGATTTGGACCATACTTGAATAGAACCCCTTGGAATTGATAATTTCGAACAACGGGGACGGGGATATCAACCGGAGTGGCGGGGGCGGGATTAGTACTCGGTTTAAAGCTCCCTGGATGGCGAACAATTCCCGAGAGCCAGGAGGTTGTTGTGGACGAAGACGAAGAAGATGAAGATGACGAAGACAAGGTGGAGGAAGAAGTGGCGGAAGAGACAGAAAGATCCATTTCCTTATCGCCAAGTCTTTAAATGATCGCCATAATTTGCAAAAATCATGCGTTTATAGTTCTACGATGATCCGAGCCAGTTACCAGTGTGGTGTTGTCTCGGCGATGGACGAGGAGAGCCATGAAGCTGCATGAAGTCCAAGTCAGAGCATGTGAATACCACGCGCTCTCACCTCGTGGAAGAAATATACTGAATGTTGTTTGAATCCTATCTCGGGTCTCGCCGTGGGTTTACCGTTAGAAGGACTGGGCTTGACGTGGGCTTACAAAGATTCAACGACGCCACCAATGGGCTCAGTCTAGATGTGGGCGCCGGCAATGGGATGGTACTGGGCTCATGTTGTTTGGGCTTTGGAAGCATGATTTTTTTGTACTGTTCTTTACTATTTCAAGTTTTCCTTGATCTTAAAAATATGGCGCTTTTTATTATACCATACTCATGACTAATTTTTTATTTTTTTTTGTTTTTTAATTTTTTTTAAATTTTTATCTTAAGAAATAATTTAAAATAATATTAAAAAATTAAATAAAAGAATTTTTTATTTTTCTTTTACTTTACTTTTATTTTTAATACTTATGTTATAAAAAAATTTTATTAAATTCTTTTAAAATATTTCTTAAGATAAAAATTATCAAAAAAATAAAAGCTACTCATAAGTATGTGATACTCATGAGTAGGATAGAAATCACCTAAAAACATATGCTTTTGTCTATTTGTCAAGTTATTAATTTATTAGCTCTTTTCATTTATTTAAATAGTAAAATAATAACACAATAATATTATTTGATATTTGTCATATCAATATAAATATTTCTTATGAAATATTTTAAAATTGTAACCCATGAATATATATTCAACACCAAATCATGAATTCAGGAGTGAGGACCTACCCCATTTTGAGGTACACCTAAAGCCCACTACCCTCTCTCTACTTTTACATATCAATGAAATAATGATAGATCAGATCAGATCAAATCAATAAACTTGGGATTCATTAGTCAATAAAATTTTTTAAAAAAAATCATACCTTGGAATGAAATGTTTGAAATGATAATTGGATTAGAGAGTTTATTAGTAGAGCTAAGTTATAGAGAAAAATAATTATGGCCTGCTATTTGTGATTAGAGAGGGATAAATGGTAGAAAACCCAGGCGTCCAGGCGGAAGCAAAATGGAAAAGGTGAGATTATATTCATATATACATAGAATGAAGGAACATGATTAAGCATGGCAATGAGACCTGCAATTTGCTTTATCTCTAAACTCTTTCTAGCTTTCTGCTATATACCAATCCCTCCACTATGACAGAAAGCCTAACGTCCCAAACCCACCCTTTGAAATCAAAGTCAACATTCTTTATTACGAACTTTAAATCCTACCCTACAATAAACTTGCTTGGGGACAACTCCCTCTCGAATCACCTAATTATAAAGAAAATAAAACAAAAGAAGATCATGAATGGTGGTGGAAGGTTAGGCTCCTCCATTAATTTGAGTGTAAGTTGGTCAAAATGTTAAACCAGTTGAGAACAATACTTGTGGACCTCAAACCCAGTCCCTCTAATTATATCCCTTCTTTTGGTCATATATGGTTTAAAAACCCAAAAGGAGAGCACAAAGAGTCAAAGACCTACCCTCTCTCACTACGTGCAATGCCTAGCTATAATTAAGTTTAAGAAAACAACATTAAATGCTATGTGATGCAAAATGAGTATTATAATTCCACATCGTCTGAAAATGTTGGCCAATATAGCCATATATGTGGGGTAACCCTAGCCAAAACGAACTAGTCTTTTAGTTAGTTAAGTTTAATTTGCATAATTATGTATTTACAAATAAAAGATATTCTTCCTAAAGTGTTTTTACATGAGTGCAAAGGATAATCTTATGGTATTAGAGGTGGTGGTGGTCAAAAATTTATGAGGACCACTAAGTGAAGGGAGAAAAGAAATAATGATATCATTAAAGCCTCACTTGACTTACCACGTCATCTAATTAGGGTTTATTTATTTGGATTTAGCAAAAGAGAATTTTTATGTTTCTCTTTAAAAAAAATATTTTTTAAAAATAGAAGTTGTCTTGTATTTATATATAATAATTGAAAATAACTTTTGGATTATAAAATGAAATAACATTTTTTTTTAATCTATTAAATTCTCTTTCTAAAGAAAGTCAAAAATTTTAGTTTCTTTTAAAAGAAAAAAAACTCCTTATTTTTTTTTATTTTGAAAAAAGTTGAAATAAATACTCAATTTTTTTTAGAATGACTTATTATTTTCAAAATAAATTCATACAAACATAACCTTAAGCTGCTATTTGGATTTGAAATTGATGATACCCATATTTGAGCCTTGAATATGAAATTATGACTTTGGCTAATTGGCTTGTAATATATAAAATGCATGCATACATATACATATATGCTTTAGCTTCATCTGCATAAACTATTCACTGATTCTTACTCATTTATATATAATATACAAATTAACCTAACCTTTTGCACATGACCAAAGCGTTGACAAACCATATAAATATCGATCGAACTTGGAAGATTCTTATAATTGGTCATACTCTTTTTTCCTTGTTTAATATTTTTATGATGATATAAACAGCACAAAACCAGACAACTAGACAATAAACACAGGGAATCTGCACAATTTGACATCCGAAAATGGTCCTTGAACACAAATTAATGTTCTGTTCTCACTGAGTTCTATACTTATTTTATTTTCTATTGTTAATTCAACCTGCAGCAGGTTCTGCAACTATATATATATATATATATATCGTAGTTGTAGTTGAGTATATATATATATTTTATATAAACCACACACAGACACACATATGGCAGCTGCTAAAATGGAAGTCTAGCTAGGATGAATGCACTGAAAATTTGTGGGGTTGTTGGGAATCAAAGGAAAGTGGCTCAAATCAAGAGGAGACCCTTCAATAAATTATTATTCATTATTAATTAATCTGAATATGCCCTCCTAAAAGTCATTCATATTAATCATATAATGGGTTTCTGCACGGGTTGCTCCTGTTTGGTTATAATCATATCTCTCAGTTAAATTTAACCCCACCTTTCAGTTCAACTTTGTTTGGATGCTCAGAAAATTGTGTGATTCCTTTCAAGATAATGCTTTGATTTGATTTTGATGGTTTAATCATTGTTCAATAATATCATCTACACAAATCACATCATTGTGATGGATTTGAAAACGAATGAGTCACTTAAACCTCTTCTCATTAGGTAATTAATAAAGCTACGCATATCAGCTTAAGTTTATCTTCTTTATTCATTAAGTAGTTATCATTACCCCTCTTCCTTAAACTTTCATAATCATCATTTTATGTGGTGGAAACTGCAAATCTCTCTCTCTCTCTTTCTCTCTCTGCGCACGTGCAGTTGTAGATATTGAAGGAGGAGTAGAGGAGGTCCCATATAAAGAAAATTATGAATATCAATCAACTGAAAAAAAGCATCTAACCTGGGAATGTTAATATTAATTATATATTTCACGCTTTCAATAAAGTTTAAGGAATGATTAGGTTGCAGCTAGTGTTTGATGAGTTTTTGAATATTCAAAACACTCAGAAAATGATATTGGATCTAAGAGGAGTTTGTGGCAGAACCCTAAATATTAATTGGTGTGAAATATATATATATATATATATATATATATATATATATATATATATATATAT
>JASKGM010006919.1:0-10552 GCA_034509205.1 Ceratonia siliqua
TCTCAAGATCAGGGTTTTAAGGACTTTGTTTCCTTAGGGTTCTATCTTCGATCATCTTCTCAAGATTGGGGTTTTAAAGACTTTGTTTCCTTAGGGTTCTATCTTCCTTCAACTAAATTTTGGAGGGTTCGTATCAAGTACTCTCTTTTTTTCAAAACAAAATATTACTCTAAAGTGCATATGTCTGGGATCGGCCTTTCATCCCAATTGTCCAGTGGCCGGCCCTCACGGTCTGGCTTGATCTTACTTCCGTGACCTTCTCCATTGCCTAGGGTGTTCACCTCCCTGTTTGGCTGCGTGACATGATGTGTTGATGCGAAAGTATTGCGTATATAGGGAATGCCTCTATTGCTCTTTCTTTCTTGCCTAAAATCATATCCCAATCCCTGGCGGCCAATATTCTTGACAACTTTGATGGGTGCCGAAATGCCTTGTAGGTTTCGGCCTAAGCCCTTTCTCGGCTGATATACATTTTTGGCCTTGATCTCTCCACTATATTTTTGGGTCTGACAGCCTGCTTGCCTATAACTGTCTTCTCAAAAATCTCCAAAGCTTGAAAAGAATTTCCCAAGTCCTGGTCAATGGCTTCGACATAAGGGATTGACGACAATTTTGAGACCAACATCTCGTCCTCACTCCGAATAGTTATAACCTTCCTTCCTACAATGAATTTGAGCCTTTGGTGCCATGAAGAAGGCACATCTCTTGCTGCTTGGATCCAAGGTCTTCCCATAATAGCATTTACAAAGGCTCAATATCCATGACCTGGCATACTGCCTGGAAGGTACTTGGACCGATTTCTAGTTTCAGAGTGATGTAACCCTTAACCTCTCTCTTGTGCCGTGGAACACTCGCACCACAAGGTCACTTGTCTACATGTGTCCTATGTTGATAGGCAATTGGAGTAGAGTTGAGTATGGCAATACATTCAATGGCGAACCACTATCGACTAACATGTTTGAGACAATACATCCCTCACATTTGGTGGTAATGTGGAGGGCCCGATTATAATGGATTCCTGATGCACTTAGATCTTATTCTGAGAAGGCAATCATATTGGATACCTTCACATAATTCACCAAGTCTTCAAATTTCTCTACGGTGTAGACTTGATTTAGCACTTAGATCTTCTCTGTGGAGGGAGCGATGTAGACTTGATTTAGCACTTTCTGTAATGCTTTTCTGTGAGCTTCTGAACTGAGAATTAATGATAGGAAAGAAATTTTAGCCGGTGTTTTCCCCAATTGCTCTATGATGTCGTACTCGCTTTGCTTCATTATTTTGAGGAACTCGTCCTCTTGATTGAGGTTCGGCTTTGGTGCGAGCTCCACTATCACTTCTTTGCCTTTGCTTTTTATTTCTAAATTTTCGGGGACATACACCCTGCCGCTTCGGGTTATGTTTCCCACAGCCAACTTGTTTGCATTAGTGTCATCTTGATCTGAAGGTAACTCTGTAATGGTTATAGGGTTTTGAATGGTCACTGTTGGGTTGTATACCCAAGGGACCACTTTATCACTGGCGTAGGGGAATGGGGCTGGTGTACTGATTATCATGATCGGCGTTGGTATAGTGTTTGCAGGTGGTGTTTGCCGTGCTGTAAGAGTCATAGGTTTGGAGAAAAACCCTTCTCCACTGATCACTGCGATCTCTGGTGTTTGTTCCTTTCTTGAGAATTGTATAACTCCCAATATGATCCATCTTTGTAAGGCATGCTAAAATGCCTTGTAGTGTTCTATATCATGCCCTTGGACTGATTGATGATAGGCAAAACGAGCACTTTGGTCAAGATATTCTTCCTTTGAATCCATCTTTCCAGGTTTACCCACATCAAACCCTGATGATCTTAGATTCTCGAAGATTTGAAGCTTGGTCTTTTTTACTTCTGAGACTTTTCTTATGGAACCCCGTTCTTCTGAAATAACACCAACTTGATTATTATCTTGATGGTTGGGAAGTGGATTGGTGTTGATGTTGGGGTTTATGTGATTCATCTTCAAGGCCCCTATTTTAATTAATTTCATAACCTGTCTTTAGAAGGTTTGACAGTTTTCTATTGAGTGCCCTGACACACCAAAGTGGTATATACATTGTTTGTTCGCTTTGTACCACCCCGGGTCAAGAGGTTGAATTGGTTCAGTGGGTACTGGGCTGATGAATCGCCCATCAAACAACTTCTTATATAAATATGTTTTGGACATTTGGAAGTCCGGGAATGGCTCTGAATTTTGATTCTTCTTGTTTTGGAAATTATTCCATCCTGGCGTATTCGTCTACCTTTGGTTATAATTGGATTGGTATCCTTGTCCTCTATTCTGGTAATAGGGACGAGAATCATTTTGGTAATCCTGGCGGTTGTCTTGTATGTAACCACCTTCAGGCTTTTTCTTCTTTTGCGAGAAATTCTTTTTCTGATTTGATCCGTTGTGATCGTTATTTCCCACTTGGATATTTCCATTTCGGATTAATACTTCTATTCTCTCGTCTGCTTTAATCAGATCTAAGAAGTCATTAAAGGCACTCCCTACCATAAGCCCTACATATGGAGACCCCAACGTCCCCAAAAAATAAGAACAAGTTTTTGAATTCACCATTGGGGGTTGGACCTCAGATGCCAGTTTCCTCCATCTCTGTGTGTACGCTTTGAAGGTCTCCCTTTCCCACTCATGACCTGGAGTTGCTCCCTAGTTAGGACCGTATCCAAGTTAAACCGATATTGTTTAAGAAATGCGTCGGCTAGATCCTCCCAACTGTTGATTCTAGAGTGGTCTAGCATCATGTACCAATGTAAAGCAGCACCTGTTAAGCTTTTGTGAAAGAAGTTTAATAACAACTTTTCGTCATCCCCAACGACTGCCATTTCAGTGTAGTATGACCTTAAATGATACTAGGGATTGGTATTCCCATCGAATTTCTCAAATTCAGGTACTTTAAAATCTTTTGGAATGGTAACATTGGGGGTGAGCCGTAATTCCTTACGTTGATAGTCCTGAATGCCCCTATCCCTTGCATAGCACGCAACCTTTCTTCGAGGCTATAGACTTGCTCGAAGACTCTTCTCTCCTTCTTAGTTTCTCCATCCTTTGCAGGAGGAGCAATGGGCATTTGATCGAACCCGAAGGTGCCATACGGATCCGCATTCTCCTCGCTTAGAGGAAACGTGGCTATTAGCGATGGCTGTGGGATGTTGTTAGCTATGCCTGGTGTCCCCGGCGCCTGACCAACGTGGAAGGTTTCTTGTTGTGGTGGGGGAGTTTCCTTGCTCCTTATATTTTCTGTCATAAAAAAGTCCATGAATTTGGCCATTTGATCTTGCAATCGACATGGCAACTGACCTAGTGCAAATTTGGTGGACAGATTGGGAGCACTTGGTTGGACCTTTCCTTGGAGGTGCAATGGTGAAATGGTGGTTATCTTCCTATAGAGTCAAAACAATGCGATGTTAATGTTTAGTTAGAATTTCTATTACCATCAAGGCTTGGCCTTGTTTATGTTCAAATAGCATTTTATGGCAAAGATTGGCATTAAAAATTCATCATCGATCATGTTCCTATTGAGAGTACAATATCCTACAACGGAAAACATGGTATACGATATACAAGGATTCAAGTCACGTGCATATCATTCTAAGAGAAATTTGAGTCCTATATTCCTTTGAAAGTATGATACTTTACAAAGGTGAACATAGTTGGCGAACGAACACCTAGGGAGGTTTTAAACCATCACGTAGGTGTCACCTTGTCGTATCTTTGTTTGCACTGCTTGGGGAATTGTGAGAGCACAGCATTTAACATAGTGAGCAATTCATATACATAGTTGTGAGCAAAAGATTTGGATTTCATTCATTGATCTCAAAAAGTACAATATTCATGATTCAAACGTATTTATCCAAACGACAGATAAGCTCCTTACACAAGCCTAAGAAAGTTAGGAAATCAAGAGACGATCCTGGTACTATTGTCACCTCTACCCGATGAAACCTTTCAATAAATTCTGGCAGTTTATCTTGCACTTCTCTTCGCGTCTCTTTGCAAGTGTCTAAGAGACGGTGGCTATGTCATAGAGCATATGATAATAATTCCTCCACTCCGCCTCCAAACGTTCCTTTTCATTAAGGTATGCCATGAGATCTGCTGATGCCGGCTCAATCATGTTAAGAAACAATTTGGTTCATGTTATTTAGGTAAGCGCTCTCTGCTCTTGTACCCGCCAAAATTTTTCGCAGAAGGTTATTGATGGATTGCTCCTGTGCCAAAACTTGTATCCATTAACAAAAAAAATGGACAGTGACCTTTCCTTTTGGGTCCAATTGAGAGCTCATACAAATAAGAATTATGTGACATGATCTCTTGATTAATGCTTACATATTCCCGAAACCATCATGGAAAATTGATTCTATCTGTTTATCAATAGTATCATCATTAATATTACAGTAAACATCTTTCAAGTATTATTGCAAATGAGGACATTAACATATTAGTTTTAAACCTTTAGGGAGGAATATAGAACAAGCAATTGGCATTCTATGTACTCGAGAAATGGTTTGACCTCATCACATTTTAATAGAACATGTAGATGGGCTATAGAGATTTCTCTATTGTGTAGCCATTTATCTGTGCACTTGCCAGCTATGCGGGCATGATAGTTGAAGATTGATAGAATTGGTTGCATTCCATCACCCTAAACTCCATCATCATTGCGAGTAACCCTAGTTATACTTGTTTAGAATTGTCGATCAAAATAATGGGAGGAAAAATATGATATCTATTGAACCAAGTATGCTAGGCATATTGAGCCTTCAATACGTGCTTTGTTTTTCAACATTTTTTTAACTTTATTGAGGAATCTAGAACACAATTTAAGTTCAACCTCAACACACAATATATGTAATTTAAAATATGTTAACATGACAATTCGTAACAAAAGTTAGTTACCTTTCAAACATAAGCATTCAAAGGAATTGAACAGGCACACCTACCATAGCTTCATATGGCAAATGAATTAGTAGGTGCTCCATGGAGTCAAAGAATCCAGAAGGGAATATACACTCAGACTTACACAGTAAAACAACAATGTTTTGTTCCAACAATAACAGATGACCCTACCATAACACCGTTGAGCACAAGTCCCTAAGGAATTGGCTGAGTTTAGTTAAAGGTTTCCATATTGGTTCTGAAAGTACTCAAAAGGCAATTGGAAGAAGACATTCCATGAAAACATGGCAATCATGACTCTTCATCTTGAATAGTTTTTCTTCCTTTATATCCACACATCTAGCTAAATTGGAGGCATATCTGTAAACACTGAATTTTGTCCAGGTAAACAAAAAATAATAATAAATAATAAAAGCCAAAATAAATAAATAAACGAAAATATATATTAACAATAAAAATTGTCAAAAAAATGAAATGAAAAAAGAAGGAAAAAAAATCAAATAAAAAAAAAACAAAAGCCCAACACCTTTTTTTGGCAGCCAAAATCACCCCCCAACCAAAAAGGTCCGACCCACCAGCTTAACCTGGTCCACTCCGCTGGCCCAGATCCCAAACCAAACTTGGCCCAACACTCTGTACCCAATAACCCGGTCCAACCCTAACTTGACCCGGATTACCTTAGTATGACCCGGTTCCTATTCTGAAACCTTAATTCCCATTTTGTTTCCTCGCCCCACGTCTCTCTCTGGTTCCTTCTCCCTCGTCCCTTTCACCTTTCCTTTCTCAGCCCTTTGCTTCACCTTTGCCTCGCCGCCGCTCTGCCCTCATCCCTCACGGTGACCTGCCGTTTCCGTAATAGGAATTCTGGCAGGTTCCTTTCTGCTACCCCTCGGTCTCGCCATTTCAGGCTCCCCTGCTCCACTTCAACCCGTACCTCTGATCTCTTGATTTTGTCACGACCATCCCCAGCTTTCCTCCCTCAGGATTTACCCTCATCTATTTTCGGCGAGGGTAGTACATGATTACCCATTTCTGGCAAACCCCATCCGCGGGATTTTGAGAATCTCCACTCCCTCAGAGGTGACTCATTGTTTTCAAAGGTGTAGCATGCACGACCACACCCCTGCTATAGCAATTCGCGGTTGTCCGCCGGCTCAGCTCGCCGGATCGTGTCAGAGGCAACAAAGCTTGCCCTTTTCCCCCTCTTATAAATGCGAAAAAGGAAAAAGATGCTAAGGGGTGGAGACAGAAGAAGGATTTCTAGAGATTTTTGGAAAATTAGAGAGGACTCAGAAGGGAGAGAACAAAGAGGAGTAGAGAAAGGAATCACTTTGTGGATTGTTAAAAGGTTTTTCTCATTTATTTCTTTAGTAATGAATGTAATTGCTCTAGTTGATTCTGGTGTTTTAATCGTCTAGCTTGGACTATGGTTTAATTTTGGTTGAATTCTCTAATCATGCTGGTACGACATCTTAATTCTATTAGGATTGTTGTTATGGTTTCACTGAGTTTTCATGAATCAGTTAGGCATGCCATAGTGATTTAATGGGACTAGCATTTTGTTCTGATTCAAAACCAGTGAATTAAGTTCGAATGTGATTAGGTATACTGAAGATTTAGAAGTTCTGGGAATCTTGATTCTGCTAGGTTATTAAACTACCTTGGTAAATCTGGTTCTCAGTTAGGAAGGCATGTATTGAGGGCTGATTTTGATGTAAGGATCATAGAGGAGTAGGTTAGTTTAAACAAAGTTGATACAGTTGAGTTGCAACTTTAGGTTACTTTGATAAAAAAAGAAAATATAGATAAAAAAAAAGATGGGCGAGGGAAAGAAAATAAAAAGGAGGATATTGTTGCATGATTATACTTGCTGTGATGTCCAAATGGGGTAAACAATTTGTCAAATTACTATTTGAACATCATTTAAAATAATGGGCATCCTTTATGATTTTAAATGTTTAGACTGCATGCTTCTACACCATTTTACCAGTATAACTGAAATACTATGGGACCACCATTCCTGGTTTTAATCACTTTAACCCTACTGTTCACATGTGCCAAATTTTATGATATAGGTTAAAAGCAAAAGAAGGTATTTATTGTTAAAAAAATTTGGGGTCCAAAGTCCAATTTTAATATAGGGTTCCAAAGGCCCAATCAGTTATTCTCAAAATAGGACTTAAGCAAATTCAACCCTTTTGTAAATAACGAAATTTTAACCTAAAATGTTTATTTTGACACCTCATTTTGGTCCTGATATTTTAAAAGAGAATTACATCTTGGTCCCATTATTTACATAAATTATATTTTGGCCCTATATTTATTACATCCTAGCCCATTTATTTATACAAATTACATTTTGGCTCCTTTATTTTCATTTTTTTGATCCCGCTATTTACATAAATCATACTTGGGCACCACTATTGACATAACCCATAGTTTTGACCACGCCATGTACATAAACTGTATTTTCCCTTAAACCTCAATATTTTGAGAATTCTATTTTGACTGGAATACTTTTTGGAAATTCCATCCTCACCCGTATTTTTTAGAAACTTCAGTTTTGTCATAAAATTTGGAAAAGCTAAAATTTGGTTAAGAATAATAAAATCACCGATCTCATTTCATTCGTGGACGTTTAGCGGACTTTTAGTAGAAGTTTACCTTCTCCAAAGTCCCGATCTTCGTGGCATTTAGTGGAGTTATATACTCCCTAATGTCCTAAATTTCACAGACTTTCAGTGGAAGTTCATCTTCCCCGAGGTCCCACTTGTTTCTCTTTCTAGACTTTCAGTGGAATCTTATTTTGCCAAAGTCTCAATTCTGTTGGGCATTCAGTGGAGGCATATTCTTCCCAATGTCCTTTCCTAAGTCATTCTTCAGGCTTTAAGTGGAATTTTATATTCCCCTAATGCCCTAATATTCTTAGGTTAGAGATCATATATCTCACCTAATCGACTTATCCAAATATTTTTTAACTACGTTGACCTTGATCCCTTTCAGGGTACGTAGGCACTTACTTGGTAAAACAAGTTTAGTTATTTATTTCTTCATCTTTGCCCAATATTATTTTATTAATAAAAAAGGGGGTAATTTAAATAAATTGAAAATTTTAAAAGCACAAATAATTTAGGGTAACCATCCTTAGGGATGGACGTTGTAGGGTGCCTAACACCTTCCTTATGAGTAATTGACTCCCGAATCGTTCCTCTGGTTCCAAGAGCCAGTTTTCCTTTCTTTTTTAAGGATCCCAATTATCTTTCTAATTAATTGGTGGTGACTCCCATTTTCTCTGCGTTTTTCCCTTACACGCCCCAAAGTCATAAAATGATTGGCTGTTTACCGACCGTCACGTTGTGACAGTTTGGCGACTCCACTAGGGATGTTAGAGAGTCAAGCCTATCATAAGTTGTTTACGATTGTGTTTTTTATGAATTTTAATGTATTATTACCCTGTCTATTTCTTTATTATTTACTGCAGCTTACAAATGTTTGCTTTGGATACGGTACCTATGTCTTTTTACTGTCACTCTAAATGTGCGTGTTTAATTGCTTTTCATATGGCATGAATTGTTAGAACCTTAGGATAGATGACAATAAATGCAATATCTATTCACACCCTAGGGTAGATGACAAATAACTGCTTTATTATGTTCATTTTTGGGTTTCCTTAGGGTAAGTATTAGGACCAAGGTTTGCATGCTCATCACACACTGTGCACCATTCACGTTCTTTGCACACATATTAGGCCCTGTACCCGGGTTTGTGTGAACCCTAGGAGAGAAATGAAGGTGGCATAGTGATGCCTAGTGGAATTTTCCCCTAGGTATTCATGAAAGCCTTTGCTCATATTGTTAACTCACTTACTCAGTTGGTTCATATGGAGGCTATGTCCACCTATGCAATCAAACTAAGGAGTTGAGATCTCTACTATTTCAGTAGGGGCAATTTGTTCTAAAAGACCATTCTCGTGAGGAGTACAGACCTACCCAAAATCTTGCACTATTACGGCCCTAGAAGCAACTTTATAGGTCAAACCAAGCCTAATTAGGACAATAAAGAGCATACGCTCCCACCCTTAAGCCTTGTATTTGGCATCAGCATGCATAAAATTATTTTACATCACCTCATATTTCTTTACCATTATAGGCTTGGCATCAAAATTTTGAAAGCAAAAGACAAAGATTGGCATTAAAATGAGTGAGACTAAGAAGAGAATGGGCGTATCAGCACAAATGGCGGTCTTGGATAAAATAAGGATCGTGGAGAGGTCAGTACCCTGGATGTTCCGAGAATTAATAGAGAATAAACATGGGAAAATTCTGAATTTGATCAACATACCAGTTCAGTCTTTAGCCCTTGTTGCTTTGCAAAAATTCTGGGACCCGTCGCTTAAGAGCTTTGCGTTACCTTAAGCCCATCTCACTTCAACCATAGAAGAGTACAGCACAATGATCAATCTGCCGGTGTCATAAACCACCAAAGTCCTCTTTTACTCGGGTTGTAGCATATCAGATAAATCAATAGCAAGCCTTTTGAACAAAGATACTACCGAGGTTCAGTAAAAAATGGCTAAAAGGGGACAGACAAAGGGGTTGCCTCAAGCGTACCTTGAGAAGTATCTAGAAGAATTGGTCAAAGAAAAATGTTGGGCCTTGGTGGCGGAAATACTATCAATAATGATATACGGACTGGTATTCCCTTCAGTGGTCATCTTTGTGGGAAGAGGCGCCGTCAGCGTTTATTATGTTGTGAACCATTATGAATCAGTCTAATACCCACTATACTGGCAGAGTCCTTCCTTACCCTCAATTTCTCTAAAGAACACCAAGGAGGAAAGCTCAAATGCTGTCTACCCATGTTATATATTTGGATAGTCTCTCATCTCCTAGAGAAACTTCCAAATTTGAGACCGTTTGATTTCTTCATCACATTAAGGATAGAAGACTGGATTGCCATTGAATGGGAACAGCTGCTACGCAACACCAAAAATAAGGAAGTTCTGTGGAAACTACTGTGGTGGAATGGAGAGGAAATGATATACAGCTGTGGTAGTTTTCCTTTTCTGCCTCTAATGGGCGTCACAGGATGCATCTCTTACTCCCCAACAGTGGCACTTATATATAACTGGATTTCTTGTAGAAAGTGCCGTCCAGGGTGATAACCAAATGGTTTTCCTTTTATTATGATCAAGAGGAAAACAAGACCTTAATTATAAAAATCAGGCATGCCTGGGATGACAAAAGGATTATGGGTAACCCAGAGTTGGGAAAAAGGACCACAGGGGCTACCAAAGAGTACTATGAATGGGTAGACCAAAAGCAAGAGGACCTTCCACCTACACAACAGCTGCCAACCCCTCCGAGCAACAACAAAAGCTCGAAGTTAAAGTGGAAACCTTGGAAGCGAGTATGGCAATGATTAAAGAAGAAAATTCAAGCTGAACCCGGGTAATGGAGATTGAGATGCTGACCAAGTCAATGTTCCCAAATACTCTCAAGATCCATTGAATGGAATTGGCAATCCAATGACTAGGGCAAAGACAAAGAGGATGAAAGAGGCTTTACAAGGCTTGATTGTGGAAGTGGAATACAAAGAAGCTGCTCTAGAAGATTCTA
>JASKGM010006922.1:0-10549 GCA_034509205.1 Ceratonia siliqua
AGATTGTTCTTATATATATATATATATATATATATATATATATATATATATATATATATATTATCTTATATATATATTTTTTTAAATTTTTAAATTTTTTCACATTTCTTTTACTATTTATCTATAACTTTTTTTTATTATTTATTTGTAACTTAAAAAATTTTTAAAAAAATATAAAAACATTTTAAAAAATTCTGATAAAAACATATAATTAATTAATTTTATAAATTAAAAAATATTAAAAAAAATGTTTAAAAATTTTAAAACTTTCCTACAACTTGCCCCATATATATATATATATAAAAGTTATTTTGTTATTATTTAAATTATTTTTTATAATAAATAATTATAAAATATAAGAGTGATATTTTTAAAATTTACAAAAAGTTATATTATTTTTTTATTTTTTATGAGAATAGAAGTGAGAATGAGAGTTATTGACAAATATTTAATATTTTTACTAATTAATTAATATGTTGGAGAATATAATTAAATGATAATATATATATATATATATATATATATATATAACGATTTTAATTGAAATTCGTATTCCTTAAACATGGCTCTAGTATGAATGAGAGCTCATATATTAAACGTTATATTTTATTATCTAATTTATAGAAAAAAATCATATATTAAGCTTATGCGTTCAAAAAAATTTATTAATTAATTACTCGGTATAATTATAAATAAAGTCACATGTAATAAAGAAATAAATTTGATAGATAGAAAATTCACATTAATGTAAAACAGTAAGTAATTATAAAAATAATTTTATGACATAATTATATACTTATAATAATTATTTTAAAGTTATGAATTAAATTTTATGAAATTTTTTTTTTATTTGGTGTCTCATAAACATCAAAATTTTAAATCGTGTCATGTATTATTTATATTTTTTATTATTTATAAAAGTTAATTATTGTATTATAAAAAATAATTATTATATTATAATTATAACATAATAATTATTTTTTATAACTAAATAATTATTTATTTGTAACATAATAATCATATTTTATAATTAAATAGCTATTTTTTACGAAGAGGAAACAAAAAATCAAAGTAAGTGAACACTGCATATTTGAGAATTTGGTCTCATGCCACCAAGTAAGAATTTTATACCCGGTACCAAATAATAATTGTTATAATTTTATACCTAAATACAAATATAATTAATAAATACTTGTTTTTTAAATTTTAAATAGTGGATTCAGGATTATTAATTGTAGTGTTGAAGAGAGTAACACTTTCAAGATAAAGTGAGGTTTAATTGTAGTGTTGAAGAGAGTAACACTTTGAAGATGAAGTGAGGTTAGGGACTGATGACTTTGTATTTTTTAATAGATATTTAAGTAGAAATAATTTTATTATTTAAATATAATTATGTATAAGTAATTTTATAAAAAAATAAATATTTAATGTTTAGATGTAAAAATATTTGTATACTAATAAAATTATTGAAAATGGTAATTCAACTCATCATCAAATTGGTTATTGATTTTATTTTTATAGAGACATTTGGTATAAGAATTTTTTTTAGTTTTATAAAAATTTCAATTTAAGAAATAAAAATTCCTATATTTGATATGCTTTTTTTAAAAAAATTAAAAGTACATTTGATTTAAGCGTTTTTTATTTTTATTTTAATTAAAAATATAAAATAAGAGTGAAAAGGTATTTAATTGAAAACTATAATAAATCTATCATTGATTTTTTTATCAAATTTCATTTATATCCAAATCAATAAACCTTATTTTTTTCATAATAAAAAAAACTATAATAAAATTTTAATTTATATTTATAAAATTAAAAATAAAAATTCTTAATAATATATTTTATGATTTTAAATTGAAGTTAATAAATATTAATTTAAAAATATGTAATAAATTTATTTTTTATTTAAATATAATATAAAAATTATTTTTATATATATATTTTTTAATAATTTTATTTATACAAATATATTTTATATTTTTATTTACGTCCAATCATAAAATATGTGTTTTTTTTAATAAATTAATTCTACATTAGATGTAATGCCAAGTATTATTTTTCTAAAAATTAACACTTATATTCTATTTGACCCTCCTAAAAACACAAGCCCGTTTTCGTGCAATGTTGTAGCCAACGAACGGGTATCTGGGGCTCCGGGTTTGTGAGACATCGAACTACTGTGTCGGAGGGGGAGGGTGGCAATGAACCCCGAACCCCCATCGAATCCTCCGTATTGCGCTGCTAGTTGCTACACCCCCTTCTCTCTGCTACTGCGAGCTGCTCGATAAAGGAGACGTTGAGGATTTAATTTGTTATGCTATGCTATTACTATGTCTACTGATGACTTGAAGAGTTGAAGAATCTAGAAGTCATACTGTGTAAGTTTCGAAGCCGTAATTTGCTGCGTAATTTTTCACTTTTTTTTCTGCGGTTTGTGAATCTTCTTGGCTGTGACATCCCCCAATAGTAGCTGTAGTTACTTGCTAGGGTTTGTTTTATCACATTGGACTTTGATCAATTCACATTGATAAACGTAAGTAGATAACTATGTTACTCGAGTCTTACTGCTCCAATCTCTCAACATTGGGTGATGGAATTTGTTTATTTAGGTTGTTGGCATTATATTTATGTAAGATGTTTTATTTATGGTTTAAGCTGAACGTTCGAAACTCTTAATTAGTGAAATTATTGCTTCAGGAACGTGAGCTGGTAGTTGTTCAGATGGCATGGATGGAAAATAATGATGGGAATGGGAGAGAGAGGGAATCAATGGGGGATAATGGTTTCTCGAAAGTTTCACAGCCTTCTATTAGTACTAGTGGCTCTGTTGTGGATGTTGATACAGCGCATAAGAGATGTGAAGGGAAGGATAATATTTCTTACGCCAATATCCTACGTTCGAGGAACAAGTTCAGCGATGCTCTTGCTCTATATGAGCGTGTCCTGGAGAATGATAGTGGGAATGTAGAAGCTCTCATCGGAAAAGGGATATGCCTACAGACGCAGAATATGGGAAGGCTTGCTTTTGACAGTTTCACTGAGGCTATCGAGCTAGATCCTCAAAATGCTTGTGCCCTCACGCATTGTGGTATTCTATACAAAGAAGAAGGTCACTTGATAGAGGCAGCCGAGGTATGTCCGAGACAGTTAAGTAGCTCTATGATGAACTAATATAATAGAAAATATTATTATTATTATTATTCCAACTTCTTAAGGTTTAATTGATAGATGATGTGATGTGTGTTTTATACTTTTATCCACTTAACATATTTTTCCCATTCTTATTTGGAGATTCTATATCACAAATCTAATGGTGATTATAGATTTAATAGTTGATTTCGTTCCATTTCACGATGCATGGTTGACACTCGCAGTAGAATCAGTGGGGCACATAATGAAACTTTAATTTATCATTGAAGTTGATGCAGTGGAAGAGTGATCGTGTGCAAGCTTAGCTCAACGGCTAAGTGTAAGTGGAAATAACAGAATGACTTGCAAATGCAGGTCCTCAGAGATTCTAAACAAAAAAAATTACAAAACTATCCTCAACTTATAACAACAAATGCATAAATAAGGGAGATACAACAGGAATTAAACTGAAACAATAAACTCATTACAGACAAATTAGCAATAGAAAACTAAACATAACTAGACATTCCCTGCTCCTTCCTTAGCTTTCTTTGCATCTAAGTTGGACAGATAGTCCAAGCCGATTCGTCCTACATCAGAACTCCAGACCACGTAAGAGCTCTGGATGGGTATTTTTTCAGAGCTATGTTTACTTTCAGGGAGTTATGAGGTTACATTTTGTCCTTTCCCATATTACGAAGTATTTGCTGGCTCTTTACTTCTTGTTTGATATATTTTGCTAGTGTTTTAAAAATTTAGTAGACAATTTGCCTGGAATTTATCACTGCTTATCTGTTGATTTTTCTTGGATCAGTCATATCAGAAGGCTTTGCAAGTGGATCCTTCATACAAAGCAGCTGCTGAATACCTGGCCATCGTTTTAACAGATATCGGTACCAATATAAAGCTTGCAGGAAACACTCAAGATGGAATTCAAAAATATTATGATGCCCTCAAAATAGATCCACACTATGCTGTAACCCTATCTCATTCCAACACTTTGATTTCTTTATTAAATATCTTTTGAATTTATTTAGTTTTTGGTCTACATGATATACATTTTAATTTCTTTTCCTGTGCTCACAGCCAGCATATTATAATCTTGGCGTGGTCTATTCTGAAATGATGCAATATGACATGGCCCTTAGTTACTACGAGAAGGCTGCATCGGAGAGGCCTATGTATGCTGAAGCATATTGCAACATGGGCGTAATTTATAAAAATCGTGGTGATTTGGAAGTGTCTATTGCTTGTTATGAGAGGTAGCCTACATATCTGGAGCTTTTACATTTTTTTTTTTAATTTGGGCAGAGTTTTTCATGTATTTTGTTTATTTGTTTGTTTTCCATCCAATGACTTGTCATCTATTGTTGGTTTCTATGACTGGTTATTGTTTTGTGGCAGGTGTTTAGCTGTTTCACCTAACTTTGAGATTGCAAAGAATAATATGGCTATAGCCTTAACAGATTTGGGGACAAAGGTGATCATACATGACTTATCCTCATAGCACTAATCATTTTTAAAAAACCTTATTGTTATTTTGTTTTGTATGATGCCCTTTTTCAGTTAAGATACTCGGTGGAATGCTTCATCTTATCTACTAGTTTATTGTAAAACTATCCAAATTGCAGTTTATCCTTGATATATAATAATGCAATGGTAGTAAAAGTTGAATTAGTTAGTGAACAATATCGAGTAATTCCATGAAGCTTATACACTTGTTTAGAAATGAATTTAAAGCAATATAAAGTTGTTTGCTCAATAGGGGTGAAAACAATGGGCCGCTAGCTGTTCAAGAACAGATGCTTTTAACTTATATAAATTCAATTTTAAAGTGGCTTGTAGGAAAATAGTGTCCTTGTTCCTTCTGAATTAGGAAGTGTACTTAGGAAAACTCATAAGTTCTGACTTGAGACCAAATTCATTTATTTTATTTGTTGATTTGTTCACAAAGATGTTAACTTTGGGACCTATCGAAGAACCTTCTTTCGTTTTCTGTCTCTCTGTCTCTTTTTTCATATGTGAAATGAGATATCCTGACAACTTTGGATTGTTTTTATTTTGCTTACGAAGATCACTGTTCTGGTTATTAGTTTCTGAGATTTAATATGTCTATATAGGTTAAATTGGAGGGGGACATTAATCAAGGTGTGGCTCATTATAAGAAAGCTTTGTATTATAATTGGCATTATGCTGATGCTATGTACAATCTTGGGGTTGCTTATGGTGAGATGCTTAAGTTTGATATGGTAAGTCTTGCTCTTGTGCACATATGTATATTTTAATTTTGTTTGGTTCATTTGGCTCCGATTAAGGTTTGAAGCTGCAATCCTCAGCTCTGGACAGTACCACTGAGCCAAAGGCTTATTGGTGATGTGTAATTTCTACATAAACATATGCATGTATCTGTATAAAGATACACCACATATGCACATATTGTTGTGTACTAATTGCATTTGTGAAATATCAATCTCTACTATCCAGGCTATTGTATTCTATGAACTCGCATTTCACTTCAACCCACATTGTGTGGAAGCTTGCAACAATCTAGGAGTTATATATAAAGATCAAGATAACCTTGACAAAGCTGTAGAATGTTATCAGGTAATGATGAAGTTTGTGTCAGTTTGTTCTACTCTTTGCTTGAGTGCATAGAAATGTTATCACAATCACTTTGGCATGAGTGAGTGGAATTAAAATAACAATCTTTTGTTGTTTTGCAGCTTGCTTTGTCAATCAAACCTAACTTTTCACAATCATTAAATAATCTTGGCGTTGTATATACCGTCCAGGTTAAGTGTTGTGCAGTTCCTGAACCTTGGAATTAACCCAAGTGTCTCTAAAATAGTAATTGATCATCCTTTCTTCTTTCTCCAGGGTAAAATGGATGCTGCTGCAAGTATGATCGAGAAAGCAATAATTGCAAATCCAACATATGCAGAAGCATTTAACAATTTAGGTCTTTCTGCTCTTTCTCTGGTTGTCTTAAGTCATGGACTCATGGTTGTGGTGCTTCATGTTTGACATGTTGCTAGTACAATTTTAGATTAGGTTTTTATATGGCTTGATCAAAAGGTATGACTAGTGTGCGAAGAGTAATTTTAACTGTCAGATTGCTCACTAATATAATTGGCAACTGAAAGGGTGATTGAGTAACATTATAGACTTACCAACATTGTCAGAGAAGGTGAGA
The DNA here is from genome assembly GCA_034509205.1 of Ceratonia siliqua. Classification (NCBI taxonomy): domain Eukaryota; kingdom Viridiplantae; phylum Streptophyta; class Magnoliopsida; order Fabales; family Fabaceae; genus Ceratonia; species Ceratonia siliqua. The sequence continues at coordinate 6,326 of JASKGM010006922.1, forward strand.
AAAAGAATGCCCAAATAGATTCCAGCAAATTATCCCTGCTTTCTCTTTGGCTAGGCCTCTTGATGGATTTCTTTTGACTAGTTATATAAATGTATCTATATCAAGAAATGGACCAGATAGCTAAAGCCAGGAGAGTGAAACTTCATATTGAGCTCTATAATTTTATGTGGAGATTAAGCAACTGTAGCTGATCACATTATTTTCATAGAGACTTATGCAAGTTGTCCCCTTGTGCTTGAAAGATTTCATAGTTTATTTAATTGAAAAGTAGGATGATAGGAACCAATACACCAGCAGTGGATTTGAGAAAGAACAGCTAGTATTGAGGATATAAAAGGCTTACAACAGAACAAATACTCTTGAAACAGAGTTTTACACAATCACAGCAACAAATCAGTACATTAACATTAAATACTGAACATAACATCTTCCTAGAAACACAAAGTACATAACACTGAATATGGAAATATCACAGATGATAACTTCAGCACTTCGAGTGGCTGAGAACTCCCAATTCTGGCAATTCGAGAAGCCATTGATGCCCCTCATTCAATTCCCAATTTCTGAATACCTCCCTGCATTCATTCCTTTATAATTTATCCATGTCTTCCTATGTAACTCCCTAAATAACTACTATTAACAACTTCCTCACAACTACCCTTATTCAAAATACCTGTTTTCTTTCCAAAATACCCCTGTATCTAACATTATTGTTAGGTTCCCATTGCATCTAGTATGTGATGGATGTGCCACATCGCCTAGTATAGGCTGGACATGTGGGGTTTATAATCGCTTGGGCACCCTCCCCTCAATGGCTAGCTTTTGGGGGTGAGTTCTATCCGAGGAGTTGTAACATAGGATTTATTGTAAGATGCACAAGGCAGTCAGGCTCATTATGCAGAGTCTATTATATGCTTATCTTTTGTATTTTTGTTGTGTAGGAGTTCTTTATAGGGATGCTGGTGATATCACTCTGGCAGTTAATGCTTATGAGCAATGTCTTAAGATAGATCCCGATTCTCGAAATGCTGGCCAGGTAATGTTGCATTGTGGGTGAATCCATGCATGTTTCATTCTTGTTGCATTCTGGAGATTCTTAAGATGTAGGCTGTAAATATATTTTAGTATGCCTAACAGGCCCTGTCTTGTGTGTTAAGAGATGGTTTATAATTGAACTGGGATTTCACATAAAACTTAATATTGTTCTGTGACTCTTTTCTATATGTTACATTGTTGATGCTCATTTTAATCCACATTAATATGCTGATAAACTTAGAGAGCTTTGACCAAAAGTATGTTTTCTCTCTGTGGAGAATTCCCATTATAGAAAGAATACAAGCTGATCTTCAGCCCTTAAAAATGGCTAAACTACCATATACAGATCTGTCTAAACATAGCCTACAGCTAGCCTACACTAGCCTACACTAGCCTACAGCTAGTATATCCTAATTAAGGAAAGAATAGAAGATTTACAAACATAGAAGATAGCTGTCAAAGCTGTGCAAGGCATAGAATCCGCTGACTTTAAATGGCCAGCTAATTCCTTTGACATATGCACTGTGCAGAATCGCTTACTTGCAATGAATTACATAGATGAAGGACATGATGACAAACTTTTTGAGGCTCACAGGTTCCAGATTTCTCCTATGAACTTCTTTTACCCTAATTTTCTCATATGAACTTCCTTTTATTGTTTTTTCTTAAATGTTTGGTGGCATATATAATCTCCCTAGTTGATTAAAAAAAGATTACTTTAACTGATAGCTTGAAAGATATTTATCATCTGTATTATGTCATTTGAGATAAAGAGATAGTTTGTCTCTTTTTATTGTCTGTGGGTATAATTCTAATAATGAAAGAGATAAAGAGAAATAAAAAAGAAACATCTTTTTGGGTAAATGCCATAAACTGATCATAACATTGACATATTGGGGGGAAAAAAGCAAAAAAGCAAACTGAGAACTTGGTTGAGTTTTGAAGACATAAAGGAATGAATTTTTATTATAGGGATCAATTACATGGCATACATCAGTAAGAAGAAATATTTGTTGGTTTTCAACTTCTAAAGACAAAAATACATTTTCTTTTCAATAAAAAGAAATTGCAGAAATACCCTTGTGGTCTCAAGACTTGAACTTATTTTGGTGTTCATGTTGAGATTGCTTATGATAGTTGCTGTGTTGGAAACTTTATCCTAAAGCTCTCAGATGTCTATTTACGTTAAAGGAAGCTCCTTGTATGATTGGGAGTAGCTGAATAATACTATTAAACTCTTATGCCATTTTGTTTAGAATATAAAGCCACAATCCTGTGTTATTATTATTTTTTTAAAATTAAAAAAAATAGTGTTATTACATTATGACTCTGTTAATGTTCCTTTATGTGATCTATGCTTATGCATGTAATATTTTGTGGTTTTCGGGTGATATTAGTTTCAATTGCCAAAATTTGTCAGTCATCATATTTTATGGTTAATGCATGATAATTTAAGGAGTGGGCAAAGTAGGGTGTTTTATAGCTTGGAGACTACTTACGTCTAAAGCTTTGATGAGACTTTATTTAAATTAAATGGTTCCATGCAGGCACTGGGGTAGGCGCTATATGAGATTATATCCACAGTACACATCATGGGACAACCCAAAAGATCCTGAACGACCTCTTCTGATAGGATATGTATCTCCTGATTATTTTACCCACTCTGTGTCATATTTCATAGAAGCTCCCCTTGCCTATCATGACTATGCCAAGTATAAAGTGATTGTTTATTCAGCAGTTGTCAAGGTATAAGCCTATTACATATATGCAGCTATTATTATGCATATTAGTATTACTTGTGTAGGTTGCGAATGAATGAGGATGTAATTCTGTTTATGCATTTAGGCAATTTTCAAAGCTTCCATAGTGTTTTTGTTTTTTAAAAGCTCTAAATCATTGACATAATATGTTTTTATGTGCTGCTCTCTTAAAATTGGAAGATATATTAATCTCTATTCCAAGCTAGGAAGTGAACAAAAAAGTTAATTGGCTTCTAAAGATGTGTGTTGTGTGTATGTTTTATTCCATTATCTTTTATAGTTGAAGTGTCCAACTAATATTAAAAGAACTTGAGCTTGTTTTTCTTTAGAATAACTGTCAAACCTTTTGTAGCTGTGTGACCCAAGAGTATGTGGACGAGGATGATTTTAGATCTAGGAAGGGAAGCTAGGAAAATAATACTGGATGTCAAAAGAAGCCTGGTGCCATGGGTCTTACTCACTGGCCTATATATCTTTCTTAAGGGCTGATTTGCATTGTTTTGAGTCTTGACAATAAACCTGCACGATCAATTATTTTCTAATTAATGGCTTTGATGGTGTTCTCCAATATATTAGTTCCCTAACAAGCAGAAGACATCCCTATTATACCATCTTGTTCCGCATGAATGACTCAAGTGACCAGCTGTCTGCCCTTGTAGCCACATTATGACAGCTTAAATGTCAGAAAGCCATTTACAAGGTGGAAGTGAGTATATGCATACATAGATGATTATGCACTTAGGATATGCATAAATAGATTATTATGCAGGTAAGATGGGTTGGCCTTGGGAATATTGAAAATATGATACTGTATTGAATCCAGAAGCGCAAAGATATTTAGTGGGGCTGTGGGAGTTAACCCACCCTCCAGTTGTAATGACTCTATTCACTGGCAAAGATATTCCTTTCCATTGCAGCTATAGTTGCTTTTACACTAGGCATTTATTCCAATTGGCGCCCATAACCCATACTGCCTTTCATGTCAACAGAAGGATTTCTTTATGACAAATCTTACTGTTTACCTGTCTTTGTTTGAATTTTGCTAACTTCCATCAATTAAGGTGGCTTAAGGCTCCTTGGGCTTAGCAAGACAGAATTGATTTAGGCTGCGTTCGGTTCTCCTTCTCTTGGGAGAGAAGGAGAATTTTTTTGAAAATAATGACTTCTGTAATTTTTTGAGTTGTTCGTATTTGTTTCTTCTTGAAGGAATAGGAGAAATAAAATGAGAAATTGTGATTAAAGTAGAATCTCTATTTTGTAACTTCTCCATCTAGGAGAAATAAATTCATTTTTTCTCGACTATTTTACCCCTCTGCTCATCATAGTTACATCTTTTTTTTATTATAATATCAAAATTAAATTTTATCATAATTATAAAATTTAAATTTAATTAAATATTTTTTTAATATAGTTATATTATTTCTTTCAT